>WBOK01000044.1:0-278454 GCA_009289805.1 Alternaria gansuensis | reverse complement strand
ATAATAATAATAATAATAATAATAATAATAATAATAATAATAATAATAATAATTATAAAAATAAAAGCATAGGCAATAACATAAAGCCGCTACTATAGTGAACTCTATGCCCAGGTAGCGCTTATAATAGTAGTGCTAAGAGTAGAGGTAATGGCAAGATAAATAGTAGTAGCAAGAAATTTCGTAGTAATAAGTAAAATTCAATATGTTTAGTCCTTATAAAATTCTTGTTTTTCAAGATACCTAGTACTACGCCTAACCCGCGCTATAATAATATTTATTAATATTTTTTTTGATAACGCTTGTACTATCATAAGCTTTGTTGGCGTTTATAATCCCTATTTAGTTCCTTTATATTTTTTAAATGTAATAGTAAAGTCTAAGTATTTAATAATTAATTATAATCTTTTTATTATACCGAGGTAGACGGGCCAACGCGCAGGACGGGCCAACGCTCACCCCACCAAAACAACACTACCTTTCAACACATAATAACTCCACTAATATAAATCTGATCGAGGAAGCAATTAATAAAATTAATTCACGCGCACTAGGCGCGTTTTTCTTGTATATAAAGTTTGCAGAAAAGTATAGTGTAGTACAATCTACGCTCTCTTAAAGACACTAAGGTGTTTTAACCTCACGCAACGTTAAGTCTTAAAATTGACAGGCTCTCTACCCACAATAGGAGCTAGAGCTCCTACAGTATATTAAATAGCTTACTAGGCGAGGCCTTCTACCTACACGAGCTATAATACGAAATTTCGCCTTATAGATCGCGAGGATAAAGGTTAGATTACACTAGATTAATCGCTTTGTCTACTGGTACCCTAATAAGCTTATTTTAAGATAGACAACAGGTATAAATAACAATTGCTACAAGGCTAGTTTAAAAAGGAAGTACAGCTTATACTTTAACTTTATACGCGAGAAAATTAAGCAGTACTACGTTAAGGCGCGTTATATATATAATATAAATAAAAAGGGCTTTCTCCTTAGTATTCTAGAAAGATTAAAGAGAATCTTTAGTAAGCCCTTATATAAGCAGGGAAAAAGAAAAAGTACTATTATAGATAGCTCGCGAGAGTAGATAACACTCCTAGCCTATATTTATGCTAATAGATCTTACCTAGCGCTTACCCTTATATATTAATTAACCTTAGGATTAATACAGGACACTTAGTTACAAGCCTTAAATTCTAAAACTTATTAAGTTTAAATTACTTTATTAACTTTTAGCTAGATAAACAATAATATTAGTTTTATGTGGCTTAAACAGGTGTTTAATTATAATACTAAGGTAAAGGCTTAATTCTCTTATTAATTACTTATTTTAGACAGCTATAAATCTTACTTTACTATAAATTCTATTAAGTACTGTAATTAGAACAAGATTCTCTTTGTAGTTTATTCTTTTTATTTAACTTACACGCTGTAGCTTTTTAATATTACTTTATTTAAGCCTCTCTTATTAGCTTACTAGGCTAAAATATCTAGATTAATAGAGAGGAACTAGGGCCTTACTTTAATAAGTAAGAGGGATTTCTTCCCCCTCTTCTACTAAGCCTAGCAGGCCTCCTTTAAGGAAATAACAATTTTAAAGGCTTTTAAGGCTATAGGCCCTTTACCCTTTAATTTTAAAGTTATATTAAAAAAGTTTAGTATTAAGAGCTCTTTAAGCAATAGTAAGTCCTTATGCTTAGGTGCCTTAAACTAGAAGAAAGTTAAACGCCTACTACGTAAGGTAGTAAAAGATTAAGGTAATAAATGAGCTTAAAGGCTAAGCTAGGTTTATTACTAAATCTTAGCTTAAAAGACCTTCTTTAAGTATAAAGTTAAGGGCCTACGCAAGGCTCTAATTAATAAAAAGATACGCAGAAAACAAGGTAAGCTACTTCTACTTTAGAAGCTTAAGGAGTACTAAGGTAGAGCTATAGTTTAGTCTCTAAAGAAGGTAAAGGAGGCACGTAATTGCTAACAACTCTAGGAGCGCAAGAAGAAGCAGGTATAACACTAAAAAGCTAAAATAAATAGGCATTGTAAGGAGACAAGGTAGGCAAAGGCGAAAAAGAAGGAAATAAGGCAATAGGCAAGGGCTACAGCTTAATTAGTAAGAGAGAAGGAGAAAACAACTCTAACAATCTATAAAAACTTCTTAAAAGGGTAAGAGGAGCAGCCTTAAGGCTCTTAAAAAGGTTACTTAAAAAAAGAGGCCAATTGCGAGCCCTACAGGTAGTGGAGAGCCTCAAGGTGGTGTTACAGCTCAACCAGCGTCTACCTCGCGCACAGGGCGCGCGATTAGAACTCTAACTCAATTTCTATAGCTATATATATTATTTAAGCCCTATAGATCTCACTATTAAAAAATCTCGCAATAGTAACTATTGTGTGAGGCTGTAGAGCCTCAAGTTTAGTGGTGGTTTTGGTGTTCAAACCGCGCGTTGGCCCGTCCTGCGCGTTGGCCCGTCCACCTCAGTAATCAATACTCTAGCTAGTTATTCTTAATTTGTTTCCCTAACACTTTTTTTACTTCCTAGATCTTTTTACTTTCAGAGCTAATTTCCAGTACTTAAGTATTATCTTCTTAGCTACTACGCAATTTCTATTACTCTTGTAAAGAAATAGAAAAAACATTAGAAATGCAATAATAAAGGAGAAGTTATAATTAATAAGTTTACCTTATAACTACATCTTGCATCTAAAACAGTCTAATAAACTTATTAGAAAGCTTCTTGCTAAGTTAGGAAGCTAGACTAATATTCCTTATACTAAGGCGCACTGAGTTTTTTTAGTAGAAAATCTTTAGTTTATATTTTTTGTTATAGTATTAGCGCTAATATTCTTATACTACTAAAAGATGTTCATTTACTATTTCACGTGCGTTGTGTATGCGCTATACTCTATTTACACCGTCTAGTACTACCTTTTCTAGCCTGCTGTCCTTAGAAGGCAAGGTAAGTAATAACTCCTTACTATATACTACGTAAAAAGTTGTTATTTTTATTAATTCAAAAATAAAGATTTTGTACGCAAATTGACCTGTTAGTAGAAGTAATACCTAATTACAGTAGGGTGACAAAAAAAAAGAAATCAAAAAAGATATTGTTTTTAAAGCTTTATATTTTAATAACTAGAAGGGCTCTACCTAAAACAGTTAGTGATTTGAAAAGCCAAGAGCTTCCTCTTTAAGATAAACTGCTTAGTAAGCTGCTTAGTCAGCATAATTGCGCCTGCTATCTCGCCTAAAATAAGATGAAAAAAAGCAAAAATAGATTTTGGCATATCTTTTTTGTGAACGTATAGAAAGAGCTGATAAGAAACAAAGTTTAATTAGCTTACGTAAGCACAATGTGAGCAAACTTCAGAGTAATAAATCTTACTTCTTTATAGTTTAATTAAAGGAATTAAAAATAGGAGTTGCTTACGTAAGCACTAATTACGTAATATCTTAGCATACTTAAAGTATATAAAGTAAATTCTTGTATTCTTACTTACTTTATCTATAGCTTCTTCTTTTTAGCTTATTATTTATCTTTATTCAAATAGTAAGTACATACTTTATATTTATTACATACGCTTATTTCTCTAAAAAGTCATTTACTAAAAAATCTTTTAAAAAAGTATTAGGAAATGCTTAAAGTTAAATTATACATAAATCTTAGCATTTTTAATTCCTTTTCTGCTAAAACTAGATTGTTTTACTTAAATTTCTTTTCAGGTTTAAAAATTACTCAATCAAAACTTTATTAACTTATGTAGAAAAAAATAGAAAGTTAAAAAAATAAGTTTAACATTTATTTCTAGAAAAAGGCTTATCAAATTTGCTTAAAAGAATAGCTTTTTTACATTAATTTGTTAGAAATGTTACTTTTAAGCCTAGAAAATACTTACAAATATTGTGTTTAGACAAAGTAAAAACCTTAAAACTTTAAAATACGGATTTAAAATAAATTATATATTGATATAAGTTTACTATTATGTACTGTTATAGTGCTAAGATCATAGGCTCTCTTCTATATTAATGTAAGATACTTTTAAGACAGTTATATATTTTTTAAGGTATTTAAGAGTTATACTCTATAATAGCTATAGCGTTACTCAGCTACTAAGGAAGCTATAGGCTAGCTTACTAAGTATTAGTAAGCTATTTTATTGAATAATATAATTAAATTCTAATAACAAACCATTTCTTATAACTAATTAGTTTACTATAGTAGAACTTTAAAACTTTTACACTAAAGAGACTCACTAGCTTTATATAAAAATCTATCCTTTTTAGCTCTTTTTATGCGTTCAAAATAAAGTTTCAATAAGACCAATTTTGACTCTTTTCTATCTCTTAATTTGGGCGGAGTTGCAAGGGCAACCGTGCTGACTAAGCAGCCCATCTTGAAGAGGAAGCTCTTGGCTTTTCAAATCACTAACTCCTTTTGGTAGAGCCCTTCTATTCATAGAAAAATAAAGCTTTAAAAACAATAACTTTTTTGATTTCTTTTTTTGTCACCCTACTGTACCTTATTTTTTTTAAAGAAAAGGCCTTTAAGTATTACTCTATTATCTAGTTCTAGCGTTTAGTTTGCTTATGTATTTATAGGTAGAAGGCTGTACTTAGCCTTCGCTTTACCTATAATTAGTAGCATATTTCTATATAAAATCTCATAGTAAAGATTTAACTGCAATTAACTTTAATGCGTTTCTAAATTCTGTATTTTAAAATAATCTATTTAAAGTAAGTTCTTAACAACTGTTTTACATTTTACGTTTTTATTATAGTCATAAGAATTGGAATCTTGAAAAAGTAATGAATAATTATAAAAGTACATTAGATACACAGCCTGTACTATTTTTGCTAGCAGTAGCTTTATAATAAAATTAAGGCTTATTTTCTTAAAGATCTTATTAGAAATTAGTAATAGGAATAACCAACTATACTAACTATGCCTCAGAGCTTTACCTCTTTTGTATACTATATAAGTCTCCACGTAATTCTAACTATCATAGCTTAGGTCTAGCTAGTAATACAGCCTGCTAATAAGCTTATATATTTTATATGCGCTAAAATAACTTACTATGCGCGTGTTAGAATTCTATAATAAAATTTCCTGCCTAATAGCTTGTTCTAGTAGAACTTGAATTCTAATTTTATATTTTAAGACTTTTTTATTATCAACGTGCTATACTTACGCGCTACTGCTACTTAAAGTGCGTATTACTTGCTTAAAGTTTAGAACTCGCTACTAGACAGTAGCGTTATTTTATTGCAACCAGCGCAGTTTACTATTTAAAGCTTCTAACTCTACTATTACAAGTTCGCTACCAACTACTACTTTAGCTAGTAAGTATAGTACGTATAGTATATACCTTATAGCACTAGTAGAGCAAATACTTTCTGCTTTGCAAATATTAGCTACATGCGTTTTATATGCGCTTTTTAAGCTATACTAATTTGTTAATTCTTTTGTTTTACTACGCTTTAGTCTTGCTAGAAGTTTATTTTATAGTATTAGTAATATTCAAGTGAATAATAAGTTTTTCTGTTTAGAATCTACTCTTTTTATAAGTCCGTCTGCAAGGTTTTTATACCTTAGGTAGTACTTAACTTCAATATTTAAAGCTTCTAAATATAGTGATAAGCGTGCTAAGCGCTAATTTAATTTTTTATACAGCGCGTATAAAGCGCAGGTTATTATAGTTAATAAATACTCAAATAGTGTGTTAACCACCTTTTTAGTAGTATTACTATTTCTCAAAACTTAATATAATAGCTCAGAGTTTAAAGTTATACACTTTATAGTTTAACTTAGCGTTTTGCAGTTTTTGTAAGTAAAATGTAAAACAATATACTTTTTTATCCTTGAATAGTTAAAATAATATGCTTAAAAGAGTAAATTTAGAACTATTTATCAGAATCTATATTACACGCATATTATTAAAGAAACACAAGATAGGCGCACATATAAAGTGTTGCTTTAGCTTTATAAAACTAGCATGTGTATTTTTATTCTAATAAAAGGCCTATTTTCTTTTTGAAACATTTATTAAAAGCACTACTTTTAAAGCGCAGTTTTTAATCAAATGTCGTAAAAGGTTATAAATGTTAAAAGAGACTACAGCTTCTTAATGCTAGTAAGTATAGGCTACTACATAATAGTAGTAACGCGCGCTAGATCTACGCAAATGCTGCTTCTTATAACTATAAATTTTAGGAAGTACACTTTGCTCAAAGTAAACAAACACTTCTTAAGATTTACGTATAATTTTGCCTTTTATAATAAGTTAAGCACAACGCGCACAGCGCGCTAGTAGAGCGCTATATTATTCTTGTAGGTTTAGATAAGGATATTATCTAAGTAAAGATTTTATATATCATTCAGGTGCTCTCTGAAGCCTTATTAAAATAGGCTTAGAAATTTCTTAAAGCATTTATAAGTCTAAAAAGTATAATGAAGTATTGAAAATGTCTGCATTATGTTATAAAAGCAGTCTTCTACTTTCCTCCTGCGTTAACTCTTAGATAATAGTAGGCGTCCTTTAAATTAAATATAGTGTAGTAGCGTACGCCTAACAGGCAGTCTAGTGTCTCTCTAATTAGAAGAAGTATGTAACAATCTTTTCTAGTAATAGCATTACGACTCTAATAATCTACGAAAAGGTAAAAAGTCCTAATTCTTTTTAGTATAAATAGTATAAGAGCGCTAGTAGAGCTAGTGCTATAGCAAATTTATTTCTTCTCTAGTACTTTCTCAATGTATTTATAAAGCACTTAAAGCTTATAAGAAAAAAGGTATAAGAAAAGCTAAAAGAAGGTTTCTTTTCTTATTTGATAAAAATTACGTAATTTTAACTTCTAAGTTGTAAAAAAGTTTGGGCAGCATTATTACTAAAGATATTAGCATGGTTTATAATGCGCCAAGTTTGCGCTATACTTATACTGCAGATATATTTAGTATATATACTTCTAGCTTAATGCACGCGCTTTTAATTTATAGTACTTTGAAAAAATCAGCTTTTAAGTCTGTAAGTCCTGCGTTTTTTAGAAAAACTTTAGTAGCGACTTTAATTTTGAAGCTCTATAGTATTTAGTAGTAGGTATTAGTTCTTTATTATGATATTGTTGAATTTCTAGTAGTTCATGCATATCTTTAGTGGCCTGTTCTTTTTTAGTATAAAAAGAATAGAAAATCTTACTAGCAATATTAAAGATCTAATGTATTCTTTTCTTAGATTTTTATCTAGCTTAGTCCTTAGTTCTTTAGGTTTTATCTTTGATAGTTAATAAATTAGTCTAAAAACTAGAGTCTTCTCTTCTTCTAAAGTATTCTTGTAGTCCTGAAGTGAGTATCTTAGTAAGGCTTTGCTATCTACAACTTTTATAAAAAAGCTAAAACTTTTTATAACTTTTTAAAATTGCTAAAGTTACGTGTTATTTTAAAACTCTAACTTTATAACTTAAAAGTACTTTACTAGTATTTATTAATTTAAACTCTTATATTGTAAGGCTAATCTTAATTCAAGTTTACTGTCTTTTAGTAATATTATAGATTTTACTTTTACTTACTACTATAGTTCTTAACTATACAGGCTAGCTTCTAGTTGCGTCTAGTTTATAGCACTTAGATAAGAAGTTTTATAACTTTTAGGTAATCTGCAGATTATGTTCTTATAACTAAGAACTTTTTAACATAATATTATAGCTAGCTAATCTAAAAACGTCCAAGTCTACCTTTTTTTATATTCCTAAATACTAAGCGTTATACTGTTAACCTTGTGTGTATTAGTTATCTTGCCTAGCATAGGCTAATTGTTAGCTATATACAGTAAGTAAAGTTCTTATGTTTTTTAGTATTTATAGGTTTGCTACTTACACTACTTAAGAGAAGACAAGGTTAACTTAGGAGCTAAAATCTACTAATACTATTATTTAATACTTGTTAAGCTTTACTAGTAGCTTAAAAAGGCTTAAAACATTTACTATATTAATATCTCTAATAGTACTAAGTATTTTAGGCGTTTATTTAAAAAAGACTCTGTGCTAAATTAAAAAACCTCTTCCTAACTATATATAGTTTGTATTTAATATTAAGGCTTGTATGCTATAAAGACTAGTTATACTCTTGTATATAGTTTCTGTTCTTATAATTCTTCTACTATATCATATTTATTTCTAAAGTCTTTTTTAAATTATAGTATTTATAAAAGTATAGGCTATATTGTTTATTCTATATATGTACTGCGCATTTATTATTTAAGTAGTTGTACTATAAGTACTTGCATTAAGGCATTCCTTTTAGTTTCTTTAAAACTATCTTAATCTATACTTATTTAAGTAGGATATGGTGTAGCAATTATGTATATATATAGTCTATAAGTACTTTGCGTATTCTAGGTTATGCAAAGATATCTAATGTTATATACTATTATAGCTAACTTTTTATACCTTATGCTTTTAGCTTATTGCCTAAAGTTCTTTGTCAATTTTTTTTGTCTATTAGTCTAAAAGCTAATGCGTTAGTTTATTTTATAATGCCTTAGCATCTTTTACTTATTTTTTATAATATTATTTATTTTATTTAAATTAGCTGCTAGAGTAATTCCTCTATTCTATAGTTCTTTATATAGGTTTATAAAATATGTATATTTTCTAAATATTCTACTATAAATTTTAGTAGAGTTTCTGTTAAGTTATCCAAGTTATTTTAATATAGTGTTAAGTTTCTTCTACAAACTGGAAATTTTTAAAGGTGTTTGCTTTTTATTAGTTAGTGTAGAGGGTGAATAGCTTTTTTAAAACTTGGATATCTTACTATATTAATTTAGTTTTTTAAAGTTGCTTTTTCTTAAGTATTATTTTAGAAATGTCTTTAGCTAAAGTTTCTTCTAGTATAATTATAGTTAATTTCTCTAGCTTTTTCATAGTTGCTTTGTCTTGTCCTTAAATCTTAATAATAAGTAAGGTAATAACGTTATATTCTTTTTCTAGATTAGTCTTAGGTGCTGTATAGTAGATAACGTTTAGCTATTAAGTTACTTTGCTTTAGCTTTACTAGTTTTATTTTATGTAACTTTATTTACTACATATATAGCAAATAATTTATTTCTTGCTACTTTTATTATACAAAAACCTTTTTTTTCTAAGTTTCTTATGGAGATTGTTAAGGTGTATAAGCTTATAGCTATTAGTTATAGAGTATTCTAAGATTCTAAAAGTATTGTTTTATTGTTAACTTTTTTTAAAGTATAAATGTTACAATATTTAACAAAGCTAAGCGTCTATGTTTTCTACAATATAATTTCTTTACATAAATCGTTGTTCTTCAAACTTTAGCTTACAAAATTCATAATATATAAATAGCTTTCGTTATTTGTTTGTTAAGCGTATTAAAAGTAGCTTTATTTTATATAAGTTCTATTGAAATAGCTAGTTTAAAACCTTTTTGGTATATCTATAGTAAAGCGGTGTTGTCTTATTTAATAACTTTTTATTACTAATAAATCTTTAGTTTATAGTTAGCTATAGAGCGCTTTTGTTGCAAGTTAAAGATCTTTTATTTTGCTACTACAGATTCCCTACAAGGTAAGAATACCTAGTTTATTTCTGTTTTTTAAATTTGTTTTAGTCCTTAATAAGGACTTTATAAACATTAATACTAATAGTAATTTTTATATATCATTAAAGAATAAAATAGGCATATTATTTAGTACCTTCTTATAAAAACATAAAGGCCTTTTTAACTACGTTATTATTATTGATTTTTGTTCTTTTCATATAGAAGTATTTATTAAGTTAAAGTAGCTATTTCTTAAGCTTTTTAGCTCACGTAGTTGTTCCCATAGTTAGGATGTTAGTAGAAGTGTTTATTATAGTATTACTTATCTTAACAGTGTTTAAAGTGTAAAAAGTATTTAAAAATATTTATATTAGTTCTCTTAGAATGAGTAGGTGTAAAAGACAAGAGTTATACTGGCATAATTAGTAGATTAATGTAGTGTTGCAGGGTTGTGTTAACACGTTTAGTAGAATAATATAATAATACAAAAAAGTTAAGAATTACGTAATTCTTAATTTATACTTAAAGTTAAACACACTAAGCTATAAGGGCTTAATACTTACTACTATATACTAAGAGAGTGTTATACTGTCCTATAGAATCCTATGCTATCCTATCCGTAGGACTTCATAGAATTTTATAGTATATTATAAGACGCTGGCTTCGGCCTTTTGAGACAACCCTTTAATGTGACCACACATTTTGTAGACACCTTTTTAGTAAAAAAAGATTTATTGCTAACAACAGGTATCCGGGCTTATGCCCCCTTATTCAGCATTGCCGGCACACAATTAGTGTGTCGCTCTAGCATGTTTAGACAGAAACAAAAATGCGCAATATCTCTCTAACTAACTATCTTAACTAATAACTATTTACTGCTAACTGCAACTTCTATTGTCTCTGTTGCTATTCTAGCAGTGTTGCAGTCGCAGCATTTTTAGCGCCTATACTTAAATGTAAACATACAACAACAGCGTTACTATCTAAGTACAGCTCTTTTATTCCTAAAGGCAACTTACAAAATTCTCTTACTTATTAGTTTATCCTAGCTACTTAATAGCTGTTTTAACACGCTTTTACTTCTTGTAAAGCTACTACAAAGTTTTTCTACTAAAGTTATATTTACGCAAAAAGAGATTAGTAAGATAATATATTATTACTATACCTAAACTATTAATATGCGCAATATATTTAATAGACTTGCTATTAAATTAGCCTTTTACAGCTTTTATTATAACCCTAATATTTATAATATTAGACGCATTAATAAAGTATTAATAAATAATAGAATTTAACCTCTATGTCTACTTAATTACTATAATAGCTACTGCTAACAGCTCCTCTTCAACTAACTAGACTTTGTAATTTACTACTATAGCTTCTTATATAGTAACTTAGTAAGGTCTAACTTTACTTAATATAAGCTATTAGTCTTTGTGTTAAACAGGAAGAAGAACAGTCTAAGCATTATATTATTTATATACAAGTTATTTATATGTAGTACTATGTAGTGTAAGAGATTCTAAAGGTAAGAAGTAGTAGGCAGAGAGCTTTTATAAAGTATTGCAGGCTCCCGCGGCAGTAACGTTCGTGTCCTTACCCTCCTCTACCTTCTCTACTTCCTCTACCTCTATCGCAATCTTGTTGCTAGCTATAAGCTAGTAATTGCTGTTAAATACGTTTCAATTAGTGTCGTTTTTTAGTACCTACAGTAAATTTTTTAACCCTAATTTTGCTTAGTAGTCTAAGCTTTTCTGCTCTAAGCGCCTAGCGCGTGGACCTTATCTACTTACTGTTTAAATTTTGTTAACTACACACAATCTTTTTTGAACTTTTGCGACTAATTAGTAAAGGGCAGCTGCTTTTCACTTGTTTAGAAAACCTATTTTAACTGCAATAACAACCACCACCTTTGATACCTTAAAAATAAATAAGACGCATGTAACTTATCTTATAAGGAATTTCTGCTAAAGCTTATAGGACTACGTGCCTAGTGCGGGGTAGCGTTATCTATTAGCACACAAAGGCTTGCCCTTTGTTTAGGTAGTCTAGGATCTCTTTCTGCCTCTATACTTTATATATAGTCTGTACCTTCTCTCTTCTCAGGTTCGTAACAGCTGTCTAGCCCTAACATTATCCCCCTTCTTAGCACTAATCTTCCTAGATTAGTAAAACTAGAGTAGTATAATCTAATCTTAGCTATTATACTATGATTAAAGCTTTGTTATTAAGTAAGAGGTAAGCTTCTATTATAGTATAATTATATAATTTTTCGGAACTTAATATTGAATTTTAATTTTTACTCTAAGCGTCTATACGCGAGAAGCTTTGAAAAGGCCTACTAGCGTCTTAGCAAGATTATATAAAATAATTTGAGTTTTTTTACTTTTTCTTCTACATTTTACCTCATAATAACTAGTAAGTTCCATTAAATTTTAACAATCTAGATAGTTCTAGTAAAAGACTATTATATACCACTATAAACTATAATAGGCTAATATAAACTTTATATAGCTAACTCTAGTTTAGTAGCTTTATATAACTTGTCAATTAGCTTTAGCCTTAGAAAATAACCTTTTGATTTGACTATACATTTTGTAGACACCTTTTTAGTAAAAAAAGATTTACTACTAATAATAGGTATTACGGCTTATGCCCCCTTGTTTACAATTACTAGCACGCAATTAGTGTATCGTTCCAATATTTTTAGATAGAAACAAAGAAAAGCAAAACAATGACGTAAATTAGCTTCTAACTTAACGCGCCCTATCCTGCTCCTATCCTGCCTATACTACCTATGCCGCCCATGCTGCCTACTTATGTTGAGGCTTTACTTCTAGGTACTTTTAGACAAATTTAAGAAGCAGCATTATTATTACTTTGCTTTCTTACCTATACATACAATAATATAACGCCCACTTCTTTTCTTTTACCTCCTTCTTCTTTATTGCTATTTTAATTTATATAACAGCTAGCCCAACTAGTAGAAATTTTCTTTACACAGCCTACGCATAATTTATAAGAGAAAAAAGATACTAAAGTGGAGTATTTTAAGTACTTTGTTAGTATTAGTAAATACCTTATAAACTTTTTATTCCTCATATTACTAGCTAAGTTAAGACTAAATGTTTCTTTTGAATATAGATATATTGCAGACTATATGTTTATTTTTAAAAATTAAAATATAAAGTCTTAGAGAAGCTAAGTTAATGAATACTTAATATACTTAAGTGTCTGCATAGTTAGCTTAAGCTAGACTAGTTTAAGAGCTAGGCGTATGATACAGAGAGGTAACAAAAATAAAAAGACGTTCAAAAAGTTATAGTTTTGAGATCTTTTATTTCAACAACCAGAAGGACTATACTAGAAAGAGTTAGTGATCTGGAAAGCCTTGATCGTCCTCTTTAAGCAAGGCGACTTAGTAAGCTGCTTAGTCAGCACAAATGCGTATCTTTTCACACTTAAAAAGAGATAAACAAAAGTAAAAACAAATCTTAGCATAACTTTTTTATGAACGTGTAAAAATTGCTACTAAAAAACCAAGTTTAATAAGCTTACGTAAGAATAACGTTAGCCAATTTTGAAGGCTTATATCTTGTTAGCTTAGAGTTTGATTAAAGGGTATAAAATAGGAGTTGCTTACGTAAGCGCTAATTATGTAATAGCTTAGTAATCTTTTCGTTTATTAACTCCTCTTCTTTATCCTTACTTGCTTTTTTTGTAGTACCTCCTCTATGTCTCGCAATCTTTCTTAATATCAGCAAGAAATTTATACTTTATATTTACAAAGTAAGCCTGTTTCTTTATTTAGTAATATACTAGAAAAGTCTTTATAAGTATTTCTAATACTCTTTATTAAATTGAACAAAAAAAAAGCTTTTTATCTACTTTTAGACCTAAAAAAGGTCGTCCTACAAAGATCTCAAATAGAGCAAAAAGAGCGCTTAATAGAGACCTTACTAGAAGCCCTAAAAAGGAAAATAGACGTCTATAAAAAGAAAATAATCTAGATCTTTCTATTAGAAGCTTACAACGCTTTCTTAGAAGAAAGAACTATTCTATTAATATTTCTTGAAAAAAGGCGCCTCTAGACGCTAAAAAAGCCTATAATTGTTATATTTACGCTAAGTAAACACTTCAAAACCTTAAGAATATAAACTTTAATAAAATATTTTTAGACAAGTCTGCTCTTAAGCAAGGGCATAGTGCTAGGTCAGAGTACTGTCAATCACGTTAAAAAACTAGAACTAGAAGAAAAATAGTCTCTACTACTAATACTAGTAAGTTTAAAAAAGGGCTAATTAACAAAAAAAGGCTCTAATAGATGTAGTATTTCTCTATTAATCTATCTAAATTTAGCAGGTTTACTAATTTAGTTATAGGTTAGGATATTCCTATCTAAGTTTGGGGAGCTATTTAGATAGGTAGTAGATTAAAACTACTAGTAATTAAAAGCCCTTTAATTACTACGTCTTTTAGGAATGCAAACTATTTTAAAAAGATCCTAATTTCTATAGTAAAACCTGCATTAAAAAAAGGTAAGTTATATATACTATTTTTTCCTACTTATAAGCTTATTACTTTGAATTTAAATTACAAAGTTGCAATCTTTTTCTATATAACTAAATAACTTACTAACCTCTATATAGGCTAGAAGTTTCAGCAGGATAGCGCTACAATTCAAGAAACTCTAGAAGTTTTATCGTAGTTTTCTAAGAATAGGATATTGCTATTTAAGCATCCTGCCTATAGTCCTAATCTAAATCCTATAAAAAAACGTGTGGGCTTTGCTTAAAGGGGCTTTAGCTAAAAGGCCTATTACTTCTTTAGGTATAGGAAATAATAAGAGAAGTATAGCAGCCTCAAAGGCTGCAATAAAGGAAAAATAAGATTAATGACCTTAAAAGGCGATTAATAATTGTATTCTATTATTACTAAGGCGTTATTTGCATGTTAAAGAAGGTAAGGGTTGGTACACTAAGTATTAGTAAGCTGTTTTAGTCATTTATTTTAAAAAATCTTTTAAACAAGCTCTGTACTATTACCTAATAGTTTAGTTTATGATTACGTTTAAACTAACACACATAAGAGATAAGCTAGTCTTACTTAATATATGTAATTTATAGCGATTTTAATATCTTCAAAATAAAAGTTTTTTTTTTATTTATCTTGAGTTTTTTTATGTTTGTGTTTACTGCGAGGGTTGAGCACATTCGTGCTGACTAAGCAGCTTACTAAGTCGCCTTAGTTAAAGAGGATGATCTTGGCTTTCCAAATCACTAACTATTTTTAGTATAGTCTTTCTAGTTATTGATATATATAGATTTCAAAACTATAACCTTTTTAACGTCTTTTAATTTTTGTCACCCCTCTATAAGAAAGCTTTCTGTTTTTTAATAAAAGTTAAAGGTAAGGAAATGCTTATTACAGAGGTTGTTCGCTATATTATAGCATAGTATATTATATACAAATTGTTTATATGCGGTGCTATGAAAAAGTTAAAAAGTAGTAAGTAAAAAGTAGCAGCTTTATAAAGTATTACAGGCTCTTGCTGCAGTACGTACATATTTTTTCCCTCCTCTACTACATTACATTGTAATTTCATCACAACCCTACCGTAATCTTGATGTTAGCTATTTATTTTTAAGGTGTCAAAGGTGGTGGTTGTTGTTGTAGTCAAAATGGGGTTTCTAAAAAAAGTAAAAAGTAGCTACCCTCTACTAATTAGTCGCAAAAGTTAAAAAAAAGATTGTGTGTAGTTAACAAAATTTAAACAGTAGGTAGATAAGGTCCACAAGCTAAGCGCTTAAAGCAGAGAAGCTTAGACTACTAAGCAAAAATTAGAGTTAAAAAAATTTACTAAAAGTACTAAAAAACAATACTAATTAAAACGTGTTTAATAGCAATTACTAGCTTATAGCTAGCAACAAGATTGCGATAAAGATAGAGGAGGAGGGTAAAGACACATACGTTACTGCAGCAGGAGCCTGTAATACTTTTTTATAAAAGCTCTTTGCCTACTGCTTCTTACCTTTAAGATTTCCTACACTACACAGTACCGCATACAAACAACTCGCATATAAACAATACAATGCTTAGACTGTTCTTTTTCCTTTTTAACACAAAGACTAATAGCTTACATTAAGTAAAGTTAGACCTCACTAAGTCACCATACTGGAAGCTATGGTGGTGGATCACGAAGCCGGCGTTCACCGTCGTTGAGCGGCCACCTCCGTCGGTCGAAATGGAGCTGGTGGCGATAGTCCCTGTGGTAGTCGAGTTGGTGCAGAGGTGTTGTTAGCTATAAGCTAGTCATTGTTGTTAGACACGGGTTTACTAGTGTTGTTTTTTAGTACCTTAGCAAATTCTTTTAACCCTAATTATCGCTTAGTGGTCTAACTTTCCTCCTAAAACTTATCTACTAACCGTTCGAATCTTGTTAACTACATACAATTTTTTTTTTAACTTTTGCAATTCATTAGTAGAGGGTAGCTACTTTTCACTTTTTGAGAATCGTATTTTGACTACAACAACAACCACCACCTTAGACACCTAAAAGAATAAATAAAGTATGCCTAGAAGTTGCTTACTCTTAATAAAGCATTTTGGTTAGACTAGGCTATAATGTCTTAGTTTAAGGCTATCTAGTAGATACCCTGATCTGTATAAGATCAATAATAATATAATTTTTTTTAAACTTAGTATTTCTTTGCTAGTGTAACTTTTTCTCTTATAGATTTAGGCTACTTAGCTTGAATTATTTTCTAGTCTTAGTACTCTGTTAGCCTTAGTATGCTTGAGTAGGCTATACTAGGCCATTATAGACTAATATAAGAAGAAGTGAGATATATAAAAGTAGTTTGTATAGTTTTAAGATTAAGTACTATTAAATACCTAACTAAAAAACCTTTGGTAAAATGAAAAAATAGGTAAAAGTATACTTGAATTATCTTTTTCCAATATACATAGAGTTATCTTCATTCTTCTTAAGAAGTTGTCTTTAACTTTGTTTTAGTTTTACCTTTTTAGCTTAGTAATTTAGAAGTATACTGTTATTGTTTTAGAGTTTCTTAAGCGCAAAAGCGCTTAAGTTAGAACCAAGTTCTTAGAGGTTCTTTTACTAAAAATAACTTTTCGATAAGACTACGTATTTTTTTCAATTAGCTTTAATCTTTTTCTTTAGTATATACTATATTTAATTTATATTATTACTTAATTCTTTTAAGGTGTCTAAGTTCTGCTATTTGAAGTACAGTATTTTCCTTGTTAGATTTTATAGCTCTAATAGTAAGGCGTAGAAAACTAAGTAAATGTTCTTTAGCTCTAGCATATCTACTTAAACGCAGATAGGCCAATCTTGGGTAAAATACATTTAAGTTTCAAAAACTTCTAGTTTTTTTTTAGCGTTGATAACTATATATAATAACATAATACTAAGACTTAGTCTATTACTTTGAATAAAATAATTAACTTTCTCTTGTTAGTACACGCTTTTAAGTACGTGTTAGCTGCAATAATTTCTTTTTTATATTTTTTCTATAAACTAAGTACTTAAAAAATTTACTAAAAGTACTAAAAAACAACACTAATTAAAACGTGTTTAACAGCAATTGCTAGCCTATAGCTAGCAATAAGATTATAATAGAGGTAGAGGAGGTAGAGGAGGGTAAGAACACGTACGTTACTGCAGCAGGAGCCTGTAATACTTTATAAAAGCTCTTTACCTACTACTTTTTACTTTTAAAATTTCTTACACTACATAGTACTGCATACAAACAACTTATATATAAGTAATATAATGCTTAGACTATTTCTCTCTCTATTTAATATAAAAACTAATAGCTTATATTAAGTAAAGTTAAGCCTTACTAAGTTACTATATAAGAAGCTATAGTAGTATATTACAAAGCCTGTGTTTACTTTTATTAAGTAGCTTTTTTAGTTAGTTAAAGAGGAGCTGTTAGTAGTAGCTCTTATAGTAATTAGGTAGATGTAGAGGTTAAATTTTGTTATTTATTAATACTTTATTAATACGTCTAGTATTATAGATGTTAAGGTTATAATAGAAGTTATAAAAAGCTTAATTAGTAGCAAGTTTGTTAAATATATTGCACATATTAATTGTCTAAGTATAGTAATAATGTATTATTTTACTAATCTTCTCCTGCGTAAATGTAACTTTAGTAGAGAGACCTTATAGTAGCTTTATAAAAAGCAAAAGCATGTTAAAACAGCTATTAAGCAGCTAGAATAAAGTAACAAGTAAGAGGATTTTGTAAGTTACTTCTAGAGATAGGAGAGCTATGCTTAAATAGTAACGCTATTATTATATGTTTACATTTAAGTATAGGCGCATGCTAGAAACGCTGCGACTACAACACTGCTAGGATAGTAACAAAGACAATAGAAGTTGCGGTTATTAGTAAATAGTTATTAGTTAAGATAGTTAGTTAGAGGGATATCGCGTATCTTTGTTTCTGTCTAAACATGCGACACAC
Source organism: Alternaria gansuensis (assembly GCA_009289805.1). NCBI lineage: Eukaryota > Fungi > Ascomycota > Dothideomycetes > Pleosporales > Pleosporaceae > Alternaria > Alternaria gansuensis. The sequence continues at coordinate 260,408 of WBOK01000044.1, read as the reverse complement.
TAATTGCGTGCCGTTGTTAGCAATAAATCCTTTTTTACTAAAAAGGTGTCTACAAAATGTGTGGTCACATCAAAAGGTTGTCTTAAAAGGCCGAAGCCACTAAGTACTTTAAAGGCAGTTCAAAATCTGATTAGGCTTTCTTTATTGCCTAAGATTATACTAAGCTACTCTGCGCTAATTAGGTCTATTCTATAGTATGCTTAGAAATGAGTAGTTTGAGTAGTTGTATGTATGCTGTTGTTGTATACAAATTTACTAATAGAGATTTATAAGGCCTAATTATCTGATGTCAAAGTGCAGTAGCACTAAAAGCATTTTTAAAGCGTTTAGTTCTATCTTTCTCTTATTTACTCGTTTAAAGGTAGAAAGTAGACATAAATATCTTTTGAAAGTTTATATAGTATAAAAAGGTGTTTTAATGCTTTGTATTTATTAGCAGGCCTCTATCTAAGATTACCTACTTTAGTACACTATGTAGTCTAATAACTTTATGTATCTAAGCCTAAGCTAGGTTAGTGCAATTCTGATTAGCCCTTACTAGGATATAATAGGCTATTTTAGTCAACTTGTTCAGTATAACAAGTTTTAAGTTCTATACTTGGCTCTCTATCCTGCTAAGGCGTAATTTCATAATAAAGTTTATTATTACGTCCTTCTACAGCTTGTCTAGCGGGGTTTGAGGTTTAAGGGGGCTATAGGGCTTATAGCAAGCTAAAGTTAACTCTCTATAAGTAAGGCAGTTACAACAATACTCTATTCTTTTCTATACCTCTCTAGATATATTACTATTGTAGTTTCTTTGGTATCTGTTAGATCCTCGAGTAGCCTATAAGTAATTTATTATAGTATTCTTTTAGTGCTTGTGCCCTGCTCTGCGTGTTAGCAAGCTCTCTTAGACGTAATACGCTTATTCTAGGCTATAAGAAGTTATACTAGCCTATGTTTGTATATAACTTATTCAACGTAGCTTTTATGTCTTTATTAGTAATGTTATAGTTTTTAAGAAGATTCTAAATCCTTGAGTATAGTTCTTTCTACATACTTAAATTTCTTTGGCACTTGTTTTAATGTAATTTACTACTTTATTCGTTTGCTTACCTAAGTAAAAGTTGCTATGATAAGTAAGTTTTATTTACTCTTATTACTTAGAATCACTTTTATTAGCTTTGCAAAAGCATTATTATAAATTTATAATATATTTATAACTCTGCTATATAGTGAAGATAGCAAGCTAGGCTGTTTGGTAAGTTTATGCTTCTAAGGCGGTAGTTTAGAACAGAATCATAGCGTGTTAGCACTAGATATAACTATACGTAGTAGTAGTTAAGAACTTGAGTTTTTATAAACGATTGAAAATTCTAATAGTATATTAAAATCTTAATATAGATACTCTTAAAGTAGTAGCGCTAGTATTCTAAACTCTTAATAGTTGCAAGAATTTTTGAATTATAAATATTTTAGTTTTATCAAGCTGCAATAAGCTAACTAGCTGATTTTATTTCATAGTAGGTAATTCTAAAAGATATTAGCTTAAGATACCTTATATTGCGCTACTAAAGTCGTTTACCTCTATGTTTGTCTTTTTATCTCTTTTCAATTGCGCTAGTATAGGTATATTAGAAAAGAATATTTAAGTTATATAAAAGACTTTTTTTGCTTCTTCTTTAACATTTACAGTTGAACTTTTTTTTCCTCTTATAGAATAGCTTTTTCTAGCGGAGTCTAGGCTTATCTAAGTTGATATAGTTAAGGGTAAGGCTAACCTAAACAATTTAGGAAAAATCCTTCTATGGCATTTCATAAAGCTGATTAATATTTTAATATTCTACACTCTGCGCAGGACTAGCTATGTTTATATTGTCCTAAGTTTATTCTTATTAGTTTTAACTCTATATAGTGAAACTAGATACCTTTACTATTTCATACGCTAAGTATGCTATTTACACTTACTAAAATTTATATGTAGCTTAGCTTTACGTAGTGTTCAAAGGACTTTCTTGATATAAGTTTTTTTTTTTTGGAGAATTTTAAGATATTGTCTAAGTAGATAATGCTACACATATTAACTAAGCCTACTAATAATTAGTTTATATAAGCTTTAAACTACTAAGAAGTGTTTATAGCGATATCTTATTCATAAAGCTGTTTTCTATTTATTGATTTCATAAATATATACATTATAGTACGTTTTTTTTGTATTTAGCTTAGTAGAGTCCTTAGCTTACGCTAGTTTATTACACAACTTTATAAAAACTAAAAAAGAGTATGTTTTTTTTACTTCAATTTTGATTTGACTTAAATAATCTATATAAAGCCTTATTATACTATTTTTCTTCTTTATAATTGTTGTGGATTCAATCTACAAGGCTCAGTTGCTTGTTCTACTATCAACTCAGAGGTAGAGGTCTCTGCCTTCTGCTTGTTTGTAGTAGACTCAGAGGCAGCTTAATCTAGGCATAAAACCTAGAGATTAAGAAGGAGGTGCGGAAGTAGAACGATAAGAATACGAGAATAAAATAATAGAGACTAGGGGAAGAGTGTAATTTAAGGCTTATTGCTTAATTATAATTGTTTTCTCTTGAAACTTTCTCTTAACTCTCTTAGTTTCTAACTACAAGCTAAACTACAGTCTATATATACCTGTCACTTGCATTCTAGAAAGATCGGTACTTACGCAATAGCTTGCGTAGTAGATGATGCAATATCTCGCAATCTTATATAATTATACGTATAGATTGCGTAGTTGCTGTAGATAAATTAATAACAATGATAAGTAGTACTAGTAGCGTAATAGCTTCTAGTAATCAACTAATCGTAGGTTAATTGTAGATTCCAGATGTGATTTTGAGCACCTGGATTCTGTGGAGAAACAGCTGAGTAGCTTAATCTCCAACACGCCCCCTTAAGCTAGGATGCTGTTTTGCTAGTAATTTAAGATATATCAACTAGATTTGCACCTAGTAAAAAAAGTGCTAATCTAATAGCTAAGCTCTAGCTAGTTATTATAAAAGCAGCAGCTTGCTTGTATAAATTAAGCCCTACTAAAATTTATAGCTACTTATTCTCTTACTAGGTGCTTAAAGAATAGTTCAAGAAAGATTTCCAATACTATTAACTAACTATAATTAGATATTAGACTGCTAATCTACGCCTAGACTGGAGTATAGTTTATACTTATAGCTGCTAAGCGTACCTATTAAATAGAGAGTAAGCAGCCAGGCATAATATTAAAGAATTAAAGATTAATCCTTAAAGCTATATTAGTTATTAAGTTAGTTAATACGCCTCTAATATATACTATATATAGGTACTTATACTGAATTAGGTAATTAGTACTTGTAATATAACTTTTATAAATATTTAGTCTAAAAACAAAATTGCAAGAAAAAAATACTATACATATAAGTAATTATTATTATAAAGATGTTTTACAAAGACTAGCGAGGTAACTCTAGAAATAACTTAAAAGTCCTCTCGCCTATTCAATAGAAAGTAGATTAAAATATGTAGCTAACTACTAAAAACTTTAGAAATAATTTATTTACTATTTTAAGCAGTAAAGAAAGCCTACTTACTAAAAATATGAGTAAATTAAAAGACACTAGGTAGATAAAGTACAAAAATAGTGTAATATCAGAAATTTGCTTAAAGTAGTAGTAAGATACTAGTTTTACTACTTAGAACTTACTCCCAAACTAAAGACTCTAGAGATTAACAACGCAATTAATTATAAAGTATTTATAAGTTAAATAGTAGTGCACTTGCCTAAAAAAGCTAACTTATTAAAATCTAAAAGTAAAGAGCCTTTGTTTTAAAAGCCTAACAACTTATTACTAGTTTAATAGTCTAAGCTTAAAAACTTCTAACGCGCTAGCTCATTATAAAAATCTTTTTACTTAAAGTAAGTAAGTCATAGACAGCAGATTATTTTATAGTTTAAGATCTTAGGTTATACACAGTGAATAAAGTAAGTAATTATAAGCTTAACCTCTACTTATAAAATGTAGTGCTAAGATTATTAGTAAAAGCCTAAATTAGTCTAGAAATTATTATCTTCTATAAAGCAAGGTAGGCAGCAGGAGTAACTCTAAAAACATAACCTAAGATCCTAATAATTAACTAAAGAGTAAAAATCTAAGTAGTATTAACGCATGAATTATAAACTATAAAAATCTATTATAATTTGATTTTTATAATACTTACTTACTAAGTTTGTAAGTAACTAAAAAACTAAGTAAGCTATAAAACTTTTAATTATATAGTTATAGCAGCTTTGCTTGCTAAGCATAAACTAAATGTAAAGATTATTTAACTATATTATAATAACTAACCTGCTATGGGCTAGCAATTGCTGTTAAGCACGTTTTAATTAGTGTTGATATTTAGTACTTTTAGCAAATTTTTTAACTATAATGTTACTTAGTAGTCTAAGCTTTACTACTCTAAACGCTTAGCGCGTAGATTTTATCTACTTTCTATTTAAAATCTATTAACTATAAATAATCTTTTTTTAACTTTGTAACTAATCAGTAGAGAGCAGCTGCGTTTTACTGTTTTAGAAAACCTATTTTAACTACAACAACAACCACAACCTCTAATACCTTAAGAATAAATAAAAAAGAGATTAATTAGTTAAGTAAAGATAAGGATTAGACTAAACTATTAAAAAAAGAAATATATAATTAACTAATCATTATATAGTAGGTTTAGACGTACAAGTTTAATTAGCACAGCTTTTATTTTAAATGAAAGGCGTAAGTAATTATAAAAAGTAATTGTTAAAAGCAGAAGTTATTAAATTTAATATATACTCCTACTTTAGCAGCTAAGTCTTTTAGAGCAGTAATAGCTATTACTACTAAAAATTACTTAGAGGTTAAGCATCATAATATTATAAAAGTATTTCTTAATATATATATTATAGCAGACAATATTATAATTTATAAAATACTAGATAGCTTTAAAAAGCGTAGAAAGTGTATATAGCTTAACTACCCAATTGATAAATTGCAAGACTTATTACTTTTATAGCATAAAAGGCTTTTAAGATTATAAAAGGAAATTAAACTAATTACTTTACTAAAAAAGCTCTACTTCTACTTAAATTAAGAAAGGAGAATCTTAGTTTTATTTTATGTGAATAATTTTATACTACTTGTTGTAAAAGACTATTAGTAAAGAGCATTAAATTTTTAGTTAAAAATTCTAGACAAGTATAAAATTTAATAATAAAAATTAGTTAAATAGTTCTTTATTATCTGAGTATTTAGAAATTGTAACAAAAAAATAATTTCACTTACATATAATAGATATTTTAATAACGTTGTAAAAAAGTTTAAGCTAGAAAATCGTAGCATTGCAAAGACTCTACTGCTATTAAAGAAACTAATTAAGAACACCAGCAAAGCAACTTAGCAAGAAATTAAGGTCTACTAAAAAAGAGTTAAATTAGTGCTATGTATAGCTTAAATGCTTAAACTAAGTATTACTTACTTATTTTAAAGCTTTTACAGTTGCTTACAAACTTTAACTATTAGTATACAAAAGCTATTAAATAAGTAATCATATACCTCTATTAAATAAGATAAAATATAATCTAATATAAAAACTGTAGAGAACTAGGAGCTAGTAACAGTAGTTTAGGAGAACTAAATAATTAATTCTAATTCTACTTTTCTAACTGCGTCTAAGACGTGCTATTTATATAGACCTAACCTAGAAAGGCTATTGTTAAACTTAGAGGAGTTTAACACGTATCCTAACAAGCTTAGGTATAAGATTACAAGTTTAGCGTAAATACTTTAACGTAAGGTTAGCTAGCGCGCGCTTAGCACGTAAGCTAACAGGCGCCTAGCCTTAGGCTTAAAAAGGCCTTAAGCTTTAAGAATAGTACGTTATAAATGTAATACACTTCTTAAGTAAATAAGACCTTAGTTACCTATGCAGAGCTTTATATAGTTCTAGCGTACTGCGTAACGCGTTGCGCACGTGCAGCTTAGCGCAAAGCGTAATAATAAATAATAAATTTTTAAGCCTTTTAGGCTTAGTATCTAACACTACTATAGCTACTATAAGTATTGTTTATAATTTTGTCTAAACTTTTAAAAAGTAATACTAATTACTTTTACAGGTGTTACTATACTTTTATATAGCTTTTTAAGCTTACTGCGCGCTACTTTATACTTCTATGTAGCTTTTAGCTCTATTTTAGCACTTCTTTTATTTAGTTACTAACTTTATATAAAAGTTAAAACTATGAAAAGCTGCTACTACTTACGCTGCTGCCTATGCTGCTACGCGCGCGCTGCTGCTGCTGCTATTGCCTTTGCTCTTACCCGCGCCCTCGCCCTTGCTGCTGCTGCTATTGCCGCCTATTCTAGTAGCGCGGCTGCCCCTAAAACGCGCTTTTTATGCAAAGTTAACTAGTACTGCTGTAAGTATAGTACTAGCCTATACGTCTAGAAAGCGTGTAAGCAAAGTTAAAACTTTAGTTAAAACTGCCTACAGGCGTAAGACCTTAGCAGCAACTCCTAGTTACTAAAGCAAACCTAGTGCGCATTATAATATACTTTGTCTTAGGTACGTTAAGAGCGCTTTGTCTAGCAGCTCTAATAGAGCTTATTAGAACAGATCCTCTAGCGCTAAAACACGCTGCTAGCAGTACTTTAACAAAAAGACCTATAAAGTTCTATATATTTTTTTTTAAATTTTAAGCTTTTACTAATAATTAAAGCTTTTAGATTACTCTTTTTTTAGCTAAGAAACTTCTTACTAAGCTTTAGAAGAATGCGCCTGCGTAAGCTTTTTTTATACTTTTTTTTTATATTTTTTATACTAACAAATTATAAAGTAAGTAAGCTAAAAAGCCTATAAGCTGTAGTTTATGTGCTTTTAGAGCAAGCAGCTAAAAAAAAGAAGGCTAAAGAGGGCCTTAAAAGTAAAAAAAGAAAAAAAAGTTAAAATAACTAGAAAAAGCTTACTAGCTTTTCTAATAGTCTTCTTGTGCGTTGTCTGCGCGCTAAAAAGCTATTAAATAAGCTAGTTAACCTCTTAGTTACCTAAAAACTTATTAAAAAAGAGTTATTCTCTTAGGAACTTATAAGTTCTCTAGGAGTAAAGAGCTAATCTACTTTAATAATTAAACATCTCTCTTATTTCTTTTAATGCTTTTTTTTTTATAATTAATTATAAAACACGCGTTTAATATTAATAAGCTCTTTAAAGTACTTAAGCTTTTGCCTTAATAAGTACATAGTAAGTTTATTAGCTAGCATTGTAGCTATTAGCAAATACTTAATATGAAATAAGCCTTTAGCGTGTTTTTAGTAGAGCTATATATTTTATATATTATTATAACAGAGCTTAGTAGTAATTTTTTCTTGTTCTCTAACAACTAGGCATATAGTTTACTAGTTATTACAGAAAATCCTTTAAGCTTCTAAGACTACAAGCTTAAGTTCTTTAAATAGTCTTTTAAGCGCTATAAATTCTTTTACTAGATACTTTAGTATAAAAAGCTTAGCTTTTATTATTAAACTTGTTACTGTAGCTTAACAAGCTGCTTTCTAAATAATTAGTTCTCTAAAAAGTATAATAATATAGCCTTAAGAAAATTAATAACTTTCAAAATTATTTATAAAAGATATATTTCTATAAATAGTAAGCTCCTTACTATTACTTTTGCTGTATATAATCCTCTTATGCCTTGTGTAGTAGATGTATTATATAAGATAATCTATAGCCTTTATGTAAGCTTTTAAAAAGTTATTTAGAAAGTAAAAGAGCTTAGAAACTGCGTAGGTAGTGTTAGGACGTAGCATAATAGCTGTATAAAGCGCGCTACTAACGCGCTTTTAATAGGCTTTAATTCAAAGCTTTAGGGCCTCTCTAGGATTTTTAAATAACTTTTCTAATAGTAAAAAAGTTTCTAGAAATTTACTAAAGGCGTTTAAATTAAATCTTTTTGTAACTTTGTTAATATAAGTATTGTATAGTAGTCATATTAAGCGCTTTTTACAATCTTCTATAATCTTTATCCCTAGCAACTAGCTTGCCTTTCTTTTATTCTTAATTTTATAAGTATCTTTAATTAATTTAAGAAGCCTATAAGCTCTTATTTAGTATGATTAATAATTTATAAGAAGAATATTGTTCATATAGAATATTAAGAGAAGCGCGCGGTCCTTAGTAAAAAAGAGACAAAGCTTTTTAGCTAAGGCTTATAGGCTAAGCTTTTTAAGTGTGCTTCTAAATTTATTATACTATAATAATAGCAATTCTTGTAGGCTGTATAAGGCTTTTTTAAGCCTAACGCACTTTTTTAGGCACTTAGAACTTTTTAGTAAGTTGTACAGAACTACTATTTTATTACTAATATTAGTGTTAAGAAACGCGCCTACTACGTTAAGCTGCTAAATTTTTATATTAAACTTAGCTGTAATTACTATTGCAAGTCTAAAAGATTGTGTAGCTAGTATTACTACATATATTAAGTAAAGTAAGTCTTTTACTTAAAAGTCTTTTCTTACTATAAAATACACTTTGCATTTAAGAAAGTGGCTGTTCTTATTAAGCTTATAAGTAAATACTTATTTAAGAAGGAGAGGCCTAAAGTCTTTTAAAGTTTTTTCTTTTATTTAAGTACCTTTAAAAAGTAGAGTATTAATCTCTTTTTAACTAGCTTATTAAAATAAAGTCCTATATTAGTAGTTGTAAAAGTTCTTTTATTTATTTAGAAGCTTTAAGAGATTATTAAAGTATATTTAAAATTAATTAACTTTTTTAAGAGCCACTACTATTACAGCATAAACTATAATTAGCTTTTAATTTTTCTAAAGCTAACAAAGTAATACTTTGAGCTTAGGTGCCTTAAAAAAGTTAAATAGTAGTCAGTGTATGCCTGCATTTCTTACATTAAAACTGCGTTAGTTCTTGTTCTTTAGCCTTAAAAAGCTCTTTATAAGAGGTTTTTATACCTTTTTTTTATAAAGTCTTTTTACTTAAAAATTTTAAAAAACTCTAGTTAGTGCTTTAAAATTCTTAGCACTGCGCTAGGCCTTTTTAAAAGCATTTCTTACTCCTTTTAAAGACTATAAGTATCTCTACACGTTTGTTAAGCTTAATCTACTAGTTATTTATAATTTCTAAGAGCTAAGCAGCTTATTACTACTACCTGCAGCCTTTTAAGCTAGGGTGCCCTGCTCTTGTATTTACGCTCCTAGAGAAGAAAGCGCTAGCGTTGCCTTAAGCGTTAGTAGCTATTCTAAAGAACTTTTCTACCCTACACAAATTTTTTAAAAAGCGTTAGCCTAACACTCTTTACGTGCTTTTAGCGTACTGCCTATTAAAGACTATAGTAGGCTTTCTATAGTCTTTATTATTAGCTAATTACTTATTAGCTATAAAGCTATTTATATTGTTACTTTTGCTTAACTAATACTTGTAAGCTGCTTAAGCATTTCTCTAGCTTTACTAATATTATTGTTATTAATAGTGTATACTATAAGAACTGTATTCTACTTTAGCAGCTTATAAGCTAGTTCTTTATAAGATAGTGTTTTATTAAATATAATGTTACGCGTTGTAATAACTTATTTAAGCGCTAGGACTTATATCTAGTACATGTTAGAGGCTCTATAGCCTACTAAGTAACTAATATAGCCCTTAGGAAGAGTCTTAAAGCTCTTCCTATATTGCCTAGCTGCTCTATCTTTATTTAAGGGATAGGCGCAGTAGCTATAGGCGTATATACTACTCTAATTTAGTTTTATATTTGTTGTAAGGCTTTTAAGAAGCTCTAGCTTATAGTACTTAAAGTACTTCTTACTCTATTAATTAAAGAGCTTACTTAGTAAGCGCAAACTATGCGCGTAAAATAGGCTTATATTATAAAGCTATACTACAGCCTTAATAATTTTTAGCTAAAGTTTTGTAAGTAGGTTTACACTCGCCCTTATTTTAATTAACTTAGTTATTATTTCTTATCCTGCTTGTTTAGCAGCTTTATTTAGTTTATGTATATATAGTAGAGATAGCTTACTTATAATACTGCGTTTCTTACACTATGTTTAGTACTACAATGTACCTTACTAAAAAAAGCGTTAAAAAATTATTATTTTATGTAATTTTAACTATCTAGTGCTTATAATAAGCTTTAATAAAAGCTTTAAAATAGTAAAAAGCTCTTTTAATTTCTAAGATAGATTTAGCTTGTAAGATATACACATAGAGCTTGCTACTAAAGGCGTCTTTTATAACTTATATTTATTGCTTTTCTAAATAACTTTAAGGCATGTTAAATAAGTCCTATAAGATCCTTTAGTATAGTTAAGAAGAGGGCTTTTTTAGTTGCCTTAAGATAACTTGTTTAGTATAAGTTAAAGTATAGTACTTATATTTAACGCGTACTATTTTTTTAACCTGCACTCCTTAAGCTTTGTTAATAAGTGCTTTTAGTACTTTTAGACCTAGATGCCCTACTCTAGTATGCTAAAGGTCCTCTAAGTTACTCTTTAAATAAGTTTTCTATAAGCTTCTTATAAAAGGCATTACATTTATAATAAGCTTTAAATAAAAAGATAAAGGCTTATATTTAAAAAATAAGAAGTTAAAACAACTCCCTTGCAGGTATAAAAGAGCCTAGTATAAGTAGTTCTCTGCTGTTTACTAAGTGCAACGCAGCCCTACTATTAAGTATAGTACTTTCTAATAGTACATAGGCGTTGTAATAGCTAGTATAGTATACACCTAGGCTGTTGTCTTCTTTAAGAAGCGCTAAGTTAATTAAAAATGCAACAATACTACTTAAAAAAGCCTTAAACTTACTTTTTTCTTTTTAAAAAAGCTAGTATTTTACTTTAACTAGTTTGTCTTAGAGTTCTTTATACTAGTTAGTATACAAGTATTCTTAAATATTCATAGCTTTCTTTTTACTAATATTACAATAGTATTTTACGCAGGCCTTTATTACTACTAAGAGTAAATAGTATTTTACAAAATTTTAAAAGTGCTAATATTCTTTATTATCTTTGTATAGGCACTTATAGTTAATTTTATAGCCTACGCCCTTATTGCCTTAAGTTTTTTAAAGTTTTAAGTTTTCTAAAGTAGCAAAGGCTCTTGCTATTAATTTAGCTAAGCTTAGTACGCTAATTAAGCACTAATAAAGCATTTTTAAGAATACTTAACTAGTTTAGTTAAAGTTTAAATGATCTCTACTAAGCGTCTACTACTATTAGTAAAGTGTTTTTATTATATTAGCCTAGTTAGAAGCGTATTTAGCTATTATAGTATTTAGAAAGTTAAATACAGTAAGCGCGCTGTTTACTTTAGAAATTTTTAGCTTTTTAGCTTTTAGTTAGCTTATTTACTACTTATTATACTAAGCTCTTAGTTCTATAGTACTAAGTTTCACTTTTTTAAAGCTTGCTTAGTACTCTTAGCGTATTACTATTTAGTTAACAGCATTTGTTAGCGCTAGTTTAAGCTATAGTTATTTAATAAGCTTATTAAGCATTTAACTAGCATTATTTATAAGTCTAATTATAATTAGAGCTAGTAACTATTTATTAATAGTTGCGTAGACTTAATTCGAAATATACTAAAAAGCTTACGCGTTTACAGCCTAGTTTACATGCTTTTACGCAGTATTTATTAAGTTTTCTATTATAAGCTTTAAGTTTTTTTTAGAATAAGTTTTTTATAGGCGCTAAGGGCTTTAAAGGCAGCCTTATTAATATATTAATAGTTACAATAGCCTTTAGGTTAACATATTTCTAGACTTCTTTAGATTTAGCGTTAAACTTTAGCTAGATGTACTAGTAAGTTTAAGTCACGTAGCCTAAAAGGCGCGCTAAGTTAGTAATTTAAAGAGAGTTGCTTACTATTGTTTTATATACAATTAGTTAGTAAGTTGAAAGGTGTAAACTAATTTTTTAAACAAATTAAAAAGTCTAAAATACTACTAGCGTACTCTAAGTTGCGTAGAGAGAATTTAAACTATAATTTAAAGCGCTAGGCTTATAACTGTAGAGAACTAGAAGCTAGTAGCAGTAGTTTAAGAGAACTAAATAATTAATTCTAATTCTACTTTTCTAACTGCGTCTTGTTGCGAATTGACCTCCGGGCTCAGGATCTTTTATAGATACTCCGGGCTCATAACCTGTAGCGGTTTCAATCTCCAGATATAGTTGCTTGTTCTACTATCAACTTAGAGGTAGAGGTATCTGCCTTCTACTTGTTTGTAGTAGACTCAGAGGCAGCCTATTCTAGGCTTATAACCTAGAGATTGAGGAGGAGGCAGAAGTAGAACGATAAGAATAAGAGAAATAAATTAGAGACTAAGGGAAGAGAGTGATTGAGTCTTATTATTGTATTGTACAACTGCTTAATTATAATTGTTTTCTCTTAAAACTTTCTCTTAACTCTCTTAGTTTCTAACTACAAGCTAAACTACAGTCTATATATACCTGTCACTTGCATTCTAGAAAGATCGGTGGAGAAACAGCTAAGTAGCTTAATCTCCAACACGCCCCCTTAAGCTAGGAAGCTGTTTTGCTAGTAATTTAAGATATATTAACTACATTTGCACTTAGTAAAAAATCTCTAATTTTATTAAAACTTGTAGCCTTTGTAAGACTATCTGCTAGTAAGTAGCTTATATTCTAATATACTAGCTTAATTTGTCCTGCTTCTATCTTTTTGCGTATAAAGTAGAATTGTATATTAATATACTCTGTTCTAGTATAGTAGGCAGGATTTTTTTATAGTTGTATTGCGCTTTAGCTATTAAAGTAAATTGTAGCAGCTTTTGTTAATTTAATTTAGAATAGCTGCTTTATCTTATTAAGAAACTAAAATAAATAAACACTCTGTTTAGTTACTTTTTTGTAAGCTATAAACTTAGCCTCTATGCTTAATAAAGCTACTGTTAGTTGCAACTTTAATAGCCAAGAAATAGCGCTAAAAGATTTATTAATTAAGAGCAGAAATATATATCTTAAAGTAAATCTCCTGTTATTATTATTACCCTCCTAATCTGCATTACTAGAGCCTATTAAATTAATCTTAGGCTCTGTTTTTAATAGTGTAGATTGTGCAGAATTATAGAGTAAGCTTATTTGTTTAGTTTAAGCTATATAGCCTTATAAATAATCTAGGCTGCGAAAATGCTTAGTACTTAAATTAGCTATAAATCTTAATAGCAAATTTACTGCGTAAGTTATCTTATGCCTAGTAAAGAGCAATAAATAAATAAGAGAGCTAATTTGTTGTTAAAATATTTTAATATCTTTTAGCGTAGCTTTCTAATTATTCTTTTTTAGCTTTATATTCTGCTGGAGTAGTAATTTTCTAGGCTTAATTTCTAGCTTATTATATTTAGCTAGTAATTTCTAAGCGTAATTTTCTTAAGTAATAAAGGTTAATTAATTTAATCCAATTACCTGTACTCCTAGAAACTTAGATACGTTGCCTAGGTCTTTAATTTCAAGGTCTAATATATTTAAAAAATCTTTAAATAATTAAGTTATTTTCTGCTTATTTGCTCTAAATATAAGCTGATTATCTACATAAGTTGCAATTATAATTTTCTGTTTAATATTAATATATGTAGCTGTATTAATAAACAAAGATTTAAATTATAGTTAGCTAAGTAGGCTAGCTAATAGTTTTTACTATTATCTGCTAGCTTGTTTTAAACTATACAAAGCCTTGTTAAGTAAGCAAACGTACTAAGAATACTTTTAATCTTAATAACCTTCTAGTTGTTTAATGTAGATTGTTATATTAATAAAGCGTTTAAAAACGCTTGTTTAATATCCTAGCTTTTAATTTGCTAATTAAATGTAGTAGCTAATAGAATTAATAGCCTTATTAAATTAGGCCTTATTATATTAGCGAAAGTTTCTTTGTAATTAACGCTAAATTCTTATTAAAAGCCTTTTACAACCTAGCGTGCTTTAAATATATAGTTGTTGTTTTGTTAGTACTTTTTGTTTAGAACCTAACAACCTTTTAGAACTAATTAATCTATAGGCCTTAGTACTAGTAACTAAGTGTTATTTTTCTATAATTAATTAAGTTCTTTTTTTATTACTGCTAAATAGTGCTTCTTATTTTTGTGTTTAAGCACTTAATTAAAGTTTTTAGAATTATTTATATCTTTAGAAGTAAAAAGAATATCTTCTAAAATTATATTCTTAAAACTAGTAGCTTTTGTAGTTAGAGCTGTTTGTAATAATTTAGCTCTATTTTTTATTAAAACAATTAGATTTCTCCTTATTACTCTTATTAAGTTTAAGGGTTTCTGTTTATTGTTTTTAGTGTTCTAATTGTTTATTTATTTATCTCAATTAATTTAATTAGGATCTTAATTATTTTCTAACTGCAATTTTAAATTAGAGAAGACTAAACTATTAAATACTCCTTGTAATATCTTAATGTCTCTTACAGTTGTAATTTTGTTTAATTTAAAATTAATAAGGTAATATAAATTATTGCTAAAGTATTTAGTAATATAATAAGGCTTAACTCTAGAATTAAGTTTGCTAAGAAATTCTTTTAGCTCCTTTTTGTATGCTAGAGATCTCTAGATTCTAAAATTGCTAATGTTTAGTTAATAGCAATACTTAGCTTTAAAAGGCGTTTAGTAGTTTACAGAACTATAAAGATTTCTATTATATAAGTACACTGCTATAAGTAGAGCTTCTGCCCAAAACTTTATAAGCATATTTAACTTACAAAGTAGAGCTTTTATCTTGTTAAACAGCGTTCTATTAATCCTTTTAGCACCGCCTTTACCTTCTAGACTAAAAGGAGGAGTAAATTGTAATAGAAATCCCTTTCTATTTAAGAGCTTTTGCAGATCTAGAGTATTAAGCTTATTATTTAATTAAATAAGCTTAATCTGCTTTTTATCCTGTACTTTAGCCCTTTTAATAAAGGCTTTAACTAGATTTACAAGCTCTAATCTAGAAGTAAGAAGATTAACTTCTAAATATTTAGTTTTATAGTCTAGAAAAGTAATGTAATACCTATAGCCTCTGTTAGTTTTTAGCTTAATAGGACCTCCTAAGTTGCAGTAAATAAGATTACTAAATTTATTTATAGGCGTTATAATTAGATCTCTGCTAATCTTGCTAGTAAATTTACTTTTTAAGCAAATCTTGCAGTTGCTAAAAGCTTTGCTAGTTTTTATTTTTAATTTTATGCTATAGGTATTATTACTAAGCTTATTTAAGCTTGTTTTACTAATATAGCCAAAGCGTCTGTGTAGAAGAGATATTTAATCTATTTAATTAATTTAATTAATCTTTTATAAGTTATTAATTTCTACACAGGCTTAATTGCTTTTAATACTACTAATAGTAGTAAATATAGCAATTTTTCTAGTGTACTGCCCTTTAGCTAGTATTTTACTAGATTAAATAATTAGTCTGTTAGCCTTAGTAAATTAAAATTTAGCTCCTTTCTAAACAGCTTAGTACAGACTAAGTAGATTTACTTTAAAGTCTAGTACTAGGAGTACGTCTTTTAGCACTGCTAATGTGTTTGTGCTAGTAAAAGTAATATAAACGTCTTCTTTTATAATTGCTAGTAGTAGTGTAGCTGTATTACCCTATTTAATATAAGTATTGCTTACACTATAAAGGTTTTAAAATAAATCCTTGTTATAGCAAATATGCGCGCTTGCTCTACTATCTAGTATCTACTTAATAATTTCTGTAGATCTAGTAGTATTAATATTAGCAATTCAAAAGAGCATGTTTAGAATTATCTAGTATATTAGATATCTAATTTACTTAATTTTTCTAATTAATTTAATTGTTTAGAGCTTTGCTAAAATCTTTTATCTAGCATTTTTCTTCTAGGTGTCTTAGTTTTTTGCAGTAATTATAAATTATTTTTAGACCCTTTTTGTTGTTAAATTTTTAAGTTAATAAGGACCTTTCTACGTCCTAAAATTAAGGAGCTAGTAAGCTACTATAGCTCTTTTGTTAATATAGCCTCTCTAATTTATATTAATTATGTTTATTATTATAGCCACATTGCTTCTAGATTAATTGTTTTATTTAATCTAAAGCTTTAAGTAATTGCAGTAACTAAGTAGTTAAATTCTAAACTTAAATTATAAAGAATTAGAGCTGTAACAAATTTAGTAGGCAATTTAATATTTCTAGTGTCTAGGCTTAAAACTAGCCTATTAACCTTTTGTAGATAAGTTTCTATATTGTTCTAACATTAATGTAATGTAGTATTAATAAAATCTCTACACATCAAAAAATTAGAACTAAATCCTTTTTCAGAATGTAATTTCTGTAGGTAATTCTAAAAAAAATATAGATTAACAATATCTTTTAACTGTAATAAAGGTCTATTCTTAAGGCTAAAACGTAATATTAATAAGGCTTTTGCCTCTTAGTTTTTTAGCGTCTAATAGTTGTCCAGATAGTCTTTTTTAGTTAATTTGCTAAAATTAATTATTATAATATCCTTGCAATCTTGTTGTACAAGGATTAATTAAATCCTAAGTGCTTATATATTGTAGTTAGAGCTGCCCTTATGCTTAGGCACTCTAAAAATACTATTATTAGCTATTTTAATCTACTAGCCTAAGCCTAGAATAATTAGCTAAGTAGATAATTAGTTTTACGCCTAGTACGGCTGCAGTTACTGTCCTTACTAAGAAGAACTCTAGCTGCTAATTAAATTAATCTTCTATTACTAGCGTATTAGAGTTTCTTGGCCTGTAGCCTTAGCTTACTTTTAACTACTAACAGAGTTTTTTTTAGGCTTATTTGCCTTAATTTACTTTTAAACTAAAAAGACTTTAATAGCAGGATCCTCCTTGCTACAAATTAATTATTTGTCTAGTTAGATTCTCTAACTAGCGTTGTTAAGTTGTTGTGTTGTAACGTTGTAACCCTAGCTCTTACTAAGAAACTAGCCTAAAATAGTACTAGCTCTTACGTATGCTCGCGATCTAAGCAAATAGAAATTTCTTGAATTTTTTGTCCTATCGCGTGATCTTTTATTAATTCTCCGGGCTCATAACCTGTTGCGAATTGACCTCTAGGCTTAGGATCTTTTATAGATACTCCAGGCTTATAACCTGTAGCGGTTTCAATCTCTAGATATAGTTGCTTGTTCTACTATTAACTTAGAGGCAGAGGTATCTGCCTTCTACTTGTTTGTAGTAGACTCAGAGGCAGCCTATTCTAGGCTTATAACCTAGAGATTGAGGAGGAGGCAGAAGTAGAACGATAAGAATAAGAGAAATAAATTAGAGACTAAGGGAAGAGAGTAATTAAGTCATATTAGATCGTAGGTTGATTGTAGATTCCAGGTGTGATTTTGAGCACCTGGATTCTGTGGAGAAACAGCTAAGTAGCTTAATCTCCAACACGTCTAAGATGTGCTATTTATATAGACTTAACCTAGAAAGGCTGTTATTAAACTTAAAGGAGTTTAACACGTATCCTAACAAGCTTAGACGTAAGATTATAAGTTCGGCGTAGATACTCTAACGTGAGATTAGCTAGCGCGCGCTCAGCGCGTAAGCTGACAGGCGCCTAGCCTTAGGCCTAAGGAGGCCTTGGGCCTTGAGGATGGTACGTCATAGATGCGACAAGATCTATAATAGCCTAGACTTAATAATTATAAGCAATGCTTTCTTTGTAAACAATTAAGAAACTTATTATTAAACTTATAAATATATAGCTATTTTATATAGTAGTCTAATATGTTAGAAGGCAGCTTAAGAGACTACAGTAACTACATTAACTACTAAGTGCCTTTAAGTAAACTACTTACATGGCTATAGCCTTAGAATACTTTTTTTACTAGCTATTTCTTGATCTAGAAAAAGCTTAAATAGTTTAGTATAATAACTAACCTATGATAAAGCTTATCATTAGAAAAAACAAGCAAGTTAGTAATTATTTATAATATATAAGTATATAGAATACATAGCTACAGTAGAAATATGCTAAAATATCATTTTAGCTTAAGTACTAAGAAATAGTAATTATACTAGCTAATAAACTTACTAAGTTAATTACTTAATAGTAGTTTAATAAGTTTAAGTAGTTGCTTACTCTTTAGTAAGTTAAGCAATTAATTATTACTAATTATGATTAATAAGCAAAGAAGTTATAATAAGTAGTAAATTTTTTATACTAGGCTAAGTCTCCTCTTAATTGCTTAAAAAGAGTAGGAGATTAATAAGCTAGACTAAGTAAAAAATAAAGCCTATAACTAGAAATAAGCTTACTAGTAATTACTTAAATTATTATTTTTGCTAGACTTTATTAGTAAGTCTTGCTTAGCGTTTAAAGCCTTAGTAAGCTTAAGTATGTTATTTACTATTTTAGCTTAGATAGCTAATGTTTCTAGGTAAGTAGCATAAAGGCGTAAATTTAATCTATTACTCCTATATGAAGAATAATAAGAAAATTATTAGCTTACTTTAGCATACTTTGACTTATATAATTAAGTTATACAGTGATTAAGATATTAAATTAAAACGTAGTAATATAAAGTAAAAGAATGTTATGTTTTATAAGCATGCGGTTCTAGAACCTTTAATTAACGCAGAAAATACTACTATTACCACTATAGCTAAAGCTATTAATGCTATAGCTACTATAAATTATAAGCTAGCTACTTAGTAAGCTGCACTATAAGTTAACTACAATTATATATCGTATTAAAAAGCTTATTCTCTTAATTAAAAGTGCTTACTAGAGTAAGAGCAGGTAGTAGAAGGCAAGTAGTAAAGCTATAAAATAATATTTCTTAAGTATAGCAATCTTTAACTAAAGGCTTTTATATAAAAAGCTTTTTAGTAAACGTAACGCTGCTATTAATTTCTTTATAGTAAGCAATTATGTTGCTAAGTAGCTTATACTTATTAACTGAGTACTTATTTTTATTCTATCCCTAAAAACTAGTTAGCAGCTTAAGCAATAAGCTTAAATAATAAAAAACTTGTCTTTTTATCTTTATATATATCTATGAAATACTTAGCAAGATAATTATTAATAGTATAGTATAGATAAAATAAGTAACTACTGCAGTAAGTGCTACCTTAATTACTAGTTTAAACTTAATTAAAGCAGCGCTTAGCGTATAAACTATTAAGCAACTTCTTTATATAGCGCTTACTTCAAAAAATATAGAAATATAACAAATTAGCAGCAATTTTTCAAAAGCTTATAAGCACTTTTTATAAAGTAAAAAGAGGCGCGTTGTGCCTTATAAACAGATTAGTAGGCGTATATAAGCTATTACTATTAATATATTACTATTATTTAAGTAATACTTAAGTAGTAATCTACTTTAACTTTTAAATAAACTCTTAAATAGTCCTGCCCTTACACTAGCTTAATCAACTAGTAAGGCTTTTAATTTTATTTAAAATTAAATAAAAGCTTAATAGTAGACTTAATTTAATAGGCAAGTTATTTAGATTTTCAGCTTAGCTGCTACAAGTCTTAAGGTACGCGTATAAATTAAAAGGCAAAGGTATTAAACTTTTATTATCTTAAGAATTAGCTACTTACTGAATTTTTTAACTAAATAAACTTTAACACGCTTGATACTTATACTTAGTATTATTCTTACATTAATTATATAAGCTTTTTAAGTAACACTTATGCTTATAACTATCAAAAGCAGACTATACTAGAAAGATTAGCAGCTAATTAGTACAAGACTAGTAAGGTAATAAGGCTTACTATATTAATGATAATAATAGTGCCTTAAAAGTAAAGAGTACCTAGTAATTTATAATATAGTAAAGCAAAAGATTTTAGAAAAAAAGTAAAGACATTTATATATGTTGCGTACACACTTATTACGCAGTAAACGAAGTCTATGTGATATATTAATATCATAATAGAACTAATTTAGTTATTTCATTTAAATAACATTATAATATTACAACAGAAATAAAAAGTTAGGCAAGAAAACTAAGATTATAAGAAGACCTCTTAATTAATAATATTAATTTAGTAAGAATTAACTTTTTGCTTACAGCTTAAATTAATAAATTCTTACTAACCTAGGGGGGGTGTTAAGGTATTAACACGCAGATCACCCTATCAATTAGGTGATCCTAGTAAGCTATTTACGTAACAGCCCCGCTAGCGTCTATGCAAACAAGCCAGATTATCTTATGTGTCTTTAGTAGTTATTAGACACTTTGTAGTCGCACTTAGTTAATTAATATACTTACTTTCTACTTAGGTAATTAAGCAATTGCTCCTTCTTATCTTCTACACATATTTAGTAGATTTCTACTAAGTAGTAAGTTATTAACTAGATCTTGTAGTCGATATTTTGCTAGAACTATAAACTCCTTCTATAAATATATTTCTACGTATTTAGCGTATTATAAAAGAAGCTAATTTATTGTAGCCCATTATTAGCTATTCTAGTCTGTAGAACTTATAATACACGCATATCCGTTTGCTATAAAATTATATATACTTCTTTTAAAAGTTTATTTGTCTTTTACGCTAACTTTTAAAAAACTATACTAGTTTTAGAACTTGTTACTTTCATTAAGCATACATTTTAACGGGTAGCTTATTTTTAAAATATAAAAGTTAATTTATAGTAAATTAAAGGACGTTGAGTATGTTCTTAAGTCTAATACTATAAATCAAAAAATAGCGTTCTAACACGTTTTAATAAGTTTATAATAGTTATATATGCTTCTATTATACTATTTATAGTAGGCTTGCTTTTATTTCCCTGTTTTTTATAATAAGCTAAGTAAAAAACTAATAGTTAAATTTTACTGTTTTACTCATATAGTAAACATAAAGTTTAGTTTTAAGCCTCTATTAACTATAGCTTTTATAAGCTTTAATATATTATCTATACAACTTATAGTTAAAAGCTATACTAGTTTAAGTAAAACTACTTTATATAATATCCCCTAGTTCACATCCTTCTAGTAAAGAGTAATGTAGGCAGCGATGTTGAATTTAAGTTCTTCTACTTTTAATTTTTTTCTTACCTAGGTATATTAGTACTATTTACTATCTTTTTTAGCTTACTTAGCTTATGTAGTTAAATATATAATATTAAAGTTTTTTATACTTATAATACTATAAAGTGTAGTGCTTAGCACTTTTCTTGCCTAGTTTAATTTACTTTAAGCTATAATAGCCTACTCTTGCCTACTTAGTAGTTTTTAGAGTTTTATTTATATTTATTAATAGTGTTAAAGTATTAACACGCGGATCACCCTGTTAATTAAGTAATCCTAGTAAGCTATTCACGTAACAGCCCCGCTAGCGTCTATATAAACAGGCTAGATCGTCTTATATCTCTTTAGTAGTTATTAGACACTTTATTATAGTACTTAGTTAATTAATACACTTACTTTCCTCTTAAGTAATTAAGCAATTACTTCTTCTTAACTCTTACAGTTATAAGACTAGACGCTTAATCATAGTTTAAATTCCTACTACGCAACTAGCAAGCTTGAAAGTTAACTATTTAATTATTATTTTACTCTCCTGTATTTTCTCTTACAGCACAGCTAGCAGATTGCTATAGCTACTATACCTCTTACCTACTTAATTATATAAATAACCTTCTACTAATCTATTCTATAACATACTAGCTATTATTATTGTTAACACAGCTACTTACTAACTAATCCTGCGCTTACTTTAATAATAATTTACGTTGTAATCTTATATAGTATCTTATTAAGATAAACTTTTCCAATATACTACTTATTACCTTAAGAGTAATTCTTAAAGCTTAATTAGACTAGCTAACTTAGTTTACTTTATTAAGACTACACTTCTTCAAGAAAAGTACTTAGAATTAAGTTACTGTTAGTTTTCTATACTTGTGCTTAATAAATTACTAAAAGCCTTAGTATTATAAGTTACTTAAAGATATTAAAAAGCCTATTACTCTACTACCTAGCGTAAGTATCTAAGAACAAAAAACTACAAAATCACTTCACGCAAACATAAAGCTTATTAATACTAAATATAAAAAAGATAATTATATATATTTAGTTTATAAGTATAAAGTATGTACTACTTATTAAATAAGAAAAGTTGCTAAAAGTACTAATATTAAGAACTAAATTAGGAAGAGTGTATATCTAGACCTACTATTAGACACGTTAAGAAGTGTAATTACTTGAAACTTTACTAGTATTTAAGCCTTAGTAAAAGTTCTAAAAAAAGATCTTACTCTTATAAATTAGAATCGTTAGTATTTAATTAAAGACCAATCTTAATTCTACCTAAATAAAGCTTACTAAAAATAAATAAGCCTTGAACGTTAGTCTACTAAGTGATAGCTTTTATACTATTAAGCAACAATTTACTTACTAGTTAAAATTATTAGAGTATTAGTAGTTACTAATTTTAGAAACACCTTAAAGACTAAAATTACACTAAACTTATAACGCAAAAAGCATAATAAGCTATTATATCTAATAGTGCCTAATAAAGCTTGATTAAATTTTTATAATTAAATCAAAATTTTTATTATTGTATTATAAAACTAGCTGATAACTTATTTAAAAAGAAAAAATTTAAAGTGTTTAATACTAGATCTGGATCAAATGTATCTTAACAATTATCAGATAACTTAAAATAAAATAATAGTAGTAAGCAACTTTATTTTTATTTTTATAAGCTAAGTAAAAAATTAAAAAAAAAAGTACTCCTAAATACTGCGTAATTACTTCTAATTTTAAACTATAGTTACAGAATTAATCTCCATTAACAAAATACTAATCAAACTAAGAAATAATAATTAAAAAGAGATTATTTGGTGATAAAAAAGCAACAGATTGGCAGCGCTACGCACCGAGATTAAGAAAAAGGGTTAAAAAGCTAGCACTAGCAGATTAGTAGTTAATAAACTAAGTAGAGCGTACTTTAGCTTATTAGTTTCAGTACTAATTAACCTTAAAAAACTTAATTAGAAACTAAGTTTAAATGTGTTTCGTATAGGTTTTACTTCTTATATATTATTCTTTTATACAATTATAGATAATACAGCAGTAGTCTACTTAGTTAATAGCATTAATTACTAAATAATAAGTATTTATGATAAAGATTTTAAGAATAAGTCTGTTAAAGCAAGCAATTGCTTTATTTTAGGTACTAAAATAAAAAATAGGCGACTTAAGAATGTCTTATATAGTAAGGCTAGCCTGAAGATAGCTAATTTTCTACTTACTTACGTTAAGTTTGTACTAGGCTTTTATATAAATATTATTTCTAAAGCATAGCTTAAGCAGGTAGGCATTTACTACTTAGAGTATAATTACACTATAAAATTTAAAATCATAATAGAAAATATTGTCTTAAAAAACTTAAAGTTTAACTTTCATTTTTATTTATTAAATATAAGTTACTCTTTTATTATATTGCTTAACTACTGCTAGTAAATGCTATATTATAATCAAAAAAACTTTAGGTACGTACTGATAAGAAATATTTATAGCATAAATAGGTAGAATAATTGAAATTATAAGCTATTAAAGCTTAAGTCTACTTAGCGTAGAACAATAAGATTACTAGTAAAAAGCTGTAAGAATATAATTACTACGCAATAGTTTATGCTTTATAAGCAATTCTACAGCAACTAAAGAAAGAATTACTTTAACTTCTTTATAAGATTTTATAAAACTTATTTTATTTTCTAACTAGTTAGCTGCTTAAGAAATAGGCACCAATCATTAATGAAGACTACTTAGGCAAGCTACATGTTTATAATATCTTGTTAAAGATATTAAATAATATTTTACTTGTAATTAAAGGCTCTACTGCAGGAATTGAAAAGAAATGTAAGTAAAAATATCAAAGATTATTAAAATAATAACAGTGCTGAACTACCTTTAAAAGAGCAATCAAGATATGAAGAACAAGCAACAAAGAAAAAATTATAATTAAAACGCTATTGCTATATACTTATAAGCTTAATAGCTTAGCTAAGAGAGCAAGCTAAGAGCTAATTATAAATTAAACAGTTAGACAACAATTAAAAGAAGATTATTAGGCAATAGAATAGTAACAGATAGGCAACACTATAGACCTAGATTAAGAAGAAGGGCTAGAAGGCTAGCACTAGCAGATTAGCTGCTAAAAAAATAAGTAGAGCATACCCTAGCTTATTAGTTTTAGCACTAATTAACTTAAAGAACTTAATTAAAGAAATTAGTTTAAACGTGTTTAGTACAGCCTTAACTTCTTATATAGTGTCCCTTTGTATAATTATAGATAGTAGAGCAGTAGTCTACTTAGTTAACAGTATAGATTACCTAGTACTAGGCACCTAATGTAAACATGTTAAGGACAAAACTATTAAGGCAGGCTCTTAATCTATTCTAGTTGCTAGAATAAGAAATAGGCTGCTTAAGAACGTCCTAAATAGCAAAGCTAGCCGTAAGATAGCTAATCTTCTGCTTACTAATATTAAGTTTGTCCTAGGCTTCTACGTTAATATTATCTCTAAAGCACGGCTTAAGCAGGCAGGCATCTAGTACTTAGAATATAATCATATTATAAGATTTAGAAGAAATAAAAAGAACGTTGTCTTAATTAACTTAGAGTGTTACTTTAATTTTTTATCTACTAAATATAAGCAACTTCCTTGTTACATTGCTTAACTACTGCTAGTAAGTGCTGTAGCATAATTAAGGAAGCCTTAGGTGCGCACTAGTAATAAGGATTTATAGCACTAATAATTAAAACACCTAGAACAATAAGCTAATAAAGCTCTAGTCTACATAGTATAAAACGGTAAGATTATTAGCAAGAAGTTGTTCAAATACAATTACTACGCAATAGCTTATACCTTATAAGCAATTTTATGTTAATCAAAAAAAAATTACTTTAACTTTTTTATAACATCTTATAAGATCTGTTGAACTTCTTAACTAGTTAACTGCTTAAGAAAAAAGCACTAATTATTAAGAAAAACTACTTAAGCAAGCCCTTTAATAATAATATTTAGTTAAAGTCACTAAATAATATTATACTTTTAATTTAAGGCTTTACTACAAAGATTGAGAGGAAATATTTGTAGGAAATTAGAGAGATTTATTAAAATAACAACACTACTACACTGCCTTAGAGAGGGCAATTAAGATATAAGGAATAGGCAATAGAAAAAAAGATCATAATCAAGATGCTACTGCTATACACTTATAAACCTAATAGCTTAGTAGAAAGAGCTAGCTAAAAGCTAATTATAAAGGCTATTAAGTTGCGCATAAGTGCAAATCTACTAGCTAAGCTCTAGCTAGTAATAATAAATACGGCGGCTTACTTGCATAAAATAAGCTTTCCAAAATTTATAGCTACTAATCCCTTTACTAGGTGCTTAAAGAATAGTTTAAGAAATATTTTTAATACTATTAACTACTTAAGATTAGACATAAGACTACTAATTTATGCTTAAACGAGAGTAGAATTTACGTATACAGCTGCTAAGCTTATCTGTTAAACAAGGAAAGAGCAGCTAAATATAATTATTAAGAATTTAAGGTTAACTCTTTAAGGCTATATTAGTTATTTAGTTAGTTATTAAGCCTTTAACATATACTATATAAAAGTATTAACTCTTAATTAGGTGATTACTACCTATAACATAACTTTTAATAAACACTTGTTCTACAAAAGAGATTTTAAAGAAAAGCTACTAAAGAATTAAGTAATTAAAATTATCAAATTCTTTTATAATAGTAAACAAGTTAATGTTATAAACCTAAGAAGAGAGAAGGTACAGACTATGTATAAAGGATAGAGGCAGGAAGAGATCCTAGACTACCTGAACAAAGGACAAGCCCTTGCGTGCTAATAGATAACGCTACCCCGCACCAGGCACGTGATCCTACGGGCCTTGGCAGAAATCCTTTATAGGACAAGTCACATGCGTCCTACAATATACTACAAAATCCTACACGTCCTACGCATAGGACAGCATAGAATCCTGTAGGACAGTATAACACTCTCTTAGTATATAGTTGTAGGCATTAAGCCCTTATAGCTTAGTGTGTTTAACTTTAAGTGCAACTAAGAACTACCTAATTCTTAACCCCTCTATGTTATTATATTGTTCTACTAAACGTGCTAACACAACCCTGTACTATTTACATTAATCTACTAATTGTGCTAGTACAACCCTTGTCCATCACACTTACTTATTCCAAGAGAACTAACACAGATTATCTATAGACGATCTTTACAGTTAATTTAGAAGATAACTTGCAAGCTTTTCTAGCTTTTTAAAGTAAAGTTAATTAAGAAATATAGCTAACTACTAAAAACTTTAAAGGTAATTTATCTACTAATTTAAGTAGTAAGAAAGGCCTGCCTACTAAGTATAAAAGTAAAATAGAAGACGCTAAGTAAATAATGTATAAAGCTAGTGCATTATTAAGAATTTGCTTAAATAAGTAGTAAGATACTAGTCTTGCTACTTTAAAACTAATTCCTAAATTAGAAACTTTAGAGACCGACAAAATTAATTAGTTGTAAGGTATTTAATAGTTAAATAGTAGTGCGCTTGCCTAGAAGAGCTAATTTATTGATATATAGAGGTAAGAAGCTTTCTTTATATAAGCTTAACAACTTATTACTAGTTTAATAGTTTAAGTTTGAAAACTCTAATATACTAGCTAATTGTAATAGAACTCTTGCTTGAAGTAGGTAAGTGATAGACGGTAAATTATTTTACAAATTCAAATCCTAGGTCTTAAATAGTAGACAAGATAAGCAATTATAAGCTTAACCTCTACCCATAAGACGTGGTGCTAAAATTACTAGTAAAAGCCTAACTTAGCTTTTCAAATTGTTATCTTCTACTATATAAGCTAAGAAGTAGGCATAAGTATAAAGGTGTAACTTAAGATTTTAATAATTAACTAAAAAGTAGAAACATAAGTAGTGTTAATACATTAATTATAGATTTGAAAAATTTAATAAAAATTAATCTTTATAATACTTACCTGCTAAGTTTGTAAGCAACCTAGGAAAAGTAAGTAAGCTATAAGACTTTTAATTATATAGTAAGAGTAGCTTTGCTTACGAAGTATAAACTCAATATAAAAAATGCTAAACTGCATTGCAATAATTTACTAAAACTACTAAAATCCTAGAAGTAATTGCTCTAGCATCTTATAAGGGCCTTGGTTAAAAATGCCTAGAGAAAAAAGATTAATTAGTTAAGTAAGAATACAACTTAGACTAAAAACTAAAAAAAAGAAGCAGATAATTATCTTATACTTATATAGTAAGTTTAGACTTATAAGTTTAATTAAGACAGCTTCTTTTTTCAATGTTAGGCACAAATTATTGGAAAAAGTAGTTTTTAAGAAAAAAACTTAATTAATTTAATATATGCTGCTACATTAGCAGCTAAGTCTTTCAAAGTAGTAATAGCTATTACTGCTAAAA
The DNA here is from genome assembly GCA_009289805.1 of Alternaria gansuensis. Lineage (NCBI taxonomy): Eukaryota > Fungi > Ascomycota > Dothideomycetes > Pleosporales > Pleosporaceae > Alternaria > Alternaria gansuensis. Next base: position 232,959 of record WBOK01000044.1, on the reverse strand, counting down.
TTAATCTAGAGATGAAGTGATATAATGTTATAGGAGTATTTTTTAATATGTTAATTATAGTAGATAACTTAGTAATTTTTCAATTACTAAATAGATTTAAGAAGACTAGAAAGTGCGTATAGCTTAACTACGCAATTTATAAATTGTAAAACTTACTACTATTATAATATAAAGAGTTTTTAAGATCACAAAAAGAGATTAGATAAATTGCTTTACTATAGGAGCCCTACTTGTTCTTTAATTAAAGAAAAAATATCCTAGTTTTATCTTATATAGATTATATCTTACTACTTTTTATAAAATATTTTAAGTAGAGAACATTAGATCTTTAGTTAAAGATTATAAATAAGTATACAATACAGAAACAAGGATTAGTTAGATATTTTCTTAGTATTTAAGTAATTGGAGATTATAAAAAGCAAACAATTACGCTTATATATAATACATATATTAACAAGATTATAAAGAAGCTTAAGCTAAAAGATATTAGCTTTCTAAAGACTCTACTGCTATTAAAGGAGCTAATTAAGAATACAAGTAAAGCAACTAAGCAAGAGATTAAAGCCTACTAAGAAAAAGTTAGATTAGTGCTGTATAAAGCTATTATGCTTTAACTAGATGTTGCTTACTTAATTTTAAAGCTTTTACACTTTCTTATAAACTCTAGTAATTAGTTTATAAAAGCTGTTAAATAAGTAATTATATATTTTTATTAGATAAGATAGGATGTAATTTAAAATAGGAACTACGATAGCCTAGACTTAACAATTGCAGGCGATGCTTTCCTTGTAGATTATTAGAAAACTTATTAATTATTTTCTAAATATATAGCTATCTTATATAATAGTCTAATATTTTAGAAGGTAGCTTAGCAGACTACAGTAGCTACATTAATTACTAAAGCTAAGCTACTCACTTCTATGTAAACTTCTAAAGAGGCTATAACTTTTAAACGCTTTTTTTGTAAGCTGTCTTTTAATTTAAGAAAAGTTTAGACAATTTAGTATAATGATTAACAAATAATTAGGCTTGTAGTTAGAGTGAATAAGTAAGTTAGTACTTATTTAAGACATATAAATATATAAAATATATAGCTACAGCAAGAATTTGCTAAAAAATTATTTTAAGTTAAGTACTTAGAGATAGTAATTACGATAGCTAATAGACTAATTCAATTGCTTACTTAATAACAGTTTAAAAAGTTTTAGCACTTAAGTAAAAGCAATAATAATTAATAAGTAAAAAATTCTTATTAAGTAGCAATATTTATTCACTAGGCTTAGTCTCTACTTAATTACATAGAGAGAGCAAGAAATGAATAAGCTAAAACTAACTAAAAACTAAAAACTAAAACTAGAAATAAGCTTACTAGTAAGTATTAGAATTATTATACTGACTAGACTTTATTAGTAAGTCTTACTTAGCTTTTTAAGCTTTAGTAAGCTTAAGCGTATAATTAGCTATTTTAGCCAATATAGCTAGAGTCTGTAGGCAAGCAGCATAAAGGCGCGAATTTAATCTATTACTTTTATATATAGAATTATAAGATAATGATCAGCTTACTTTAGCACACTTATGCTTATATAACTAAGTAGTATAGAAATCAAGCCAAGAACTAATATCGCAATAATATAAAGTAAAAAAAAGTAGTATTTTATAAGTATGCTATTTATATATCTTTAATGAACGTAAAGGATACTACTATTACTACTATAGCTAAAGCTGTTGTTGCTGCAGCTGTTATAGATTATAAGCTAGCTATTAAGTAGGCTGTACTTTAGGTTAACTGAAATTATATATGGTATTATAAGGCCTATATTCTAAATTAAAAGCATTTACTAGACAAGAGCAAAGAGCGAGAGTTAAGCTGTAAAAGTATAAGATAATATCTTTTAAGCGCGGGAATTTTGAACTAAAAGCTTCTACGCAGAAGGCTTTCTAGTAGATATAATACTACTATTAATCTCTTTATAGTAGGTAATAAAATTACTAAGTAGCTTATTCTTGTTAACCTAGTACTTAATATTGTTCTATCCTTAGAACTAATTCGTAGCCTAAGCAAAAGCTTAAATAACTAAAAACTTACTTTTTCATTTTTATATATAGTTATAAAATAATTAGCAAGATTATTATTAATAGTATAATATGTATAAAATAAGTAACTACCACAGTAAGTGCTATTTTAACTACTAGTGTAAACTTAATTAAAGCAGCGCTTAGCATATAAACTATTAAATATTTTCATTATAGAGCGCTTACATAAAGAAGCATAAGATTATAATAAATTAATAGTAGTTTGAAAAAGCTTATAAGCACTTTTTTTTCAAGTAGAGGAAAGCGCGTTGCGCCTTATAAACAGCTTAATAGGCGTATATAGGCTATGACTATTGTTATATTACTAATTTTTTAATATTGCTTAAGCAGTTATCTACTTGAATTTTTAAATAAGCTTTTAAACAGTCTTACATTTGCGCTAGCTTAATTTTTAGTTAGGCTTTTAGTTTAAATAAAATTTTAATACAAGCTAAATAGTAGACCTAATTTATTAAGCAAGTTAATTAATCTTTAAGCTAAGCTACTAGAAGTCTTAAAGTACGCGTATAGATTAAAAAGTAAAAGTAATAAACTCTTATTATTTCAAAAATTAGCTACTTGCTGAATTTTATTATTAAATAGGCTTTAACGCGTATAGTACTTATAAATAGTAAGATTTTTATATTATTAGCATAGGCTTTTTAAGCAATGATTACGCTCTTAATAATAGCTTTTTAAGTAACGCTTACACTTATTACTATTAAAGGCAGACTATTGCGTAAGTACAGATCTTTCTAGAATGCAAGTAACAGGTATATATAGACTGTAGTTTAGCTTGTAGTTAGAAACTAAGAGAGAGAAACAATATTCAATTGAGCAGTTGTACAATACAATAAAAAGACTTAAATTACTCTCTTCCTCTAGTCTATATTTATTTCTCGTATTCTTATCGTTCTACTTCCGCCTCCTCCTCAATCTCTAGGTAATAAGTTACAAACAAGTAGAAGGCAGAGACCTCTACCTCTGAGTTGATAGTAGAACAAGCAGCAATTAGGCCTAGAGATTGAATCTCCAACAGACTACACTAGAAAGATTAGCAGCTAATTAGTAAGAGAATAGTAAAGTAACAAGGCTTACTATATTAATAGTAATAAAAGTGCGTTAAAATTGAAAAAGACTTAGTAATTGATATTGTAGTAAGGCTAAAAGTTTTAGAAAAGCAGTAGAGGTAATTATTATTTATGTTCATTACGTATAAACTAATTTCGTGATTTTTAAAGTCTATCTCATATTTTAATTTCATAATAAAACTAAGCTACTTGCTTAATTAAAACAGTATTATGATATTACAACAGAAGTAAAAAATTAGGCAGTGGGACTAGAATTATAAGAAGATCTTTTAATTAACAAAGTTTATTTAGTAAGAATTAAATCTTTACTTATAGCTTAAATTAATTGATTCTTACTAACTTAAGGGGTGTGTTAGAGTATTAACACGCGCATTACCCTATTAATTAGGTAATTCTAGTAAGCTGTTCACGTGACGGCCCCGCTAACGTCTATATAAACAGGCCAGATTATCTTATGTCTCTTTAGTAGTTATTAGACACTTTGTTGTAGCACTTAGTTAATTAATACACTCCCTTTCCAATGAGGTGATAAAACAATTGCTTCTTCTCAACTCCCACAAATAGTCCTTAGTCTTGTAGTACTTTTACCCTCTTTATCTTCAGCTATTATACTTTAAACCTTACTTTTAAGTTTTTTGCTTATAAATAAAGTTTACGTATTTTTTCATTACAGTAATAATACTTGTTAGTTTACTAAAATTAAAAAGAAACTTTCTTCGAAAAGAATAACGTAATACTGCTGTACATTTTAAAACTTAAACTTCTAGTATGGAATTTAAGCTTTATTCTTTCTAAAATACTTCTATATGGTTTAGCAAGCTTGTAAAATTCTGCTTAAAGAATTAATAAGCTTATTTTTCATAGTTCTAAGCCTATTACTTCCGTTGTTAAAGTAATTTAAAGAAGCCTAATATTACTCTCTCTTAGTCTGACTATTCAAGTATTTAAGAAGGTAATTTCTTTCTTTCTAGATTAATATACGTGCTGTAGCATTTTTAATAGGTTTATGATATGTTTTTCGTTGGAGTTAAGTTTTTAAGTCATAAATATAAAACTATATATTACGCAAAAGAAGTATAACTTATGATCCTTTTCTGATTTGTCAAATTAAGTACAGATAGCCTTGAAAAATTTATATAGTAGTTCTACATATGAAAAACAATATTTTAAAGTTTAGTTAGTTTATTTATATGAGACTATATTTTATTAGATTTCTATTAAAAATGCTTTGGTCTTTTACAGTTACTTTATTGTATATTTTTACGTTTATCTAATTTATATTATTTTCGTTATTCTTCTTTTGATAGTCGTCGTTATGCTAACTCTTAATTTAAAGTAGCCTTTTCTAGGCTATTCCCGCCTTTTTTGTATATACATGGAACTTATAGCGTAATTATAGATTAAAACTCGTTATCTTTCTTATCCTTATTTATTTTTTAGTTAGGAAGTGCTTATTCTTGACTTTTTTAAGAAATAAGAACTAATTATAATACTTTTATCTCATAAGTTCTTTAGTTAAATAATCTTTTTTTATTATTAGTATCAGTTGAGATACAGCTATTGATGTAAGTAAATTGAGCACCTATTATATAGCATGAGTATATTGAAAAAAATGAATTTGAATATAAAGCTTAATACTAAATAATAATACAAAATGCTTAAGATATAAAGATATAGTATATTACTTTTAAAAAAAGACAAATCAAGATCCTATCAACCGAAACATTAAAATTCTACTTATAATAAGGTAATCTAGGGTATTATAACCTATTTGGACATAAACTAGTTGCGTCTAACCTTAGCTATGCTGAACAGGTCCGACCTAGCCTAGAAGGCCGTCTGGCCCTAAACACAAATAGGCAACGCTGCGTACCTAAAGTATAAAGAATGGCTAGAATACTAGCGCTAGCGTATTGGCTGCTTACAAGATTAGTAGATTATAATTTAGTTTATTAGTTTTAGCACTAATCAACTTAAAGGATTTTATTAAGAAACTTAGGCTAAATGTTTGCAGCGTATTTTTTCTTTTTATACTTTATTCTTTTGTACACTTATAGTTGGCAGAACGGCAGTCTACTAAGTTAATAGTATAGATTACTTAGTACTAGGCATCTTTAGCAGATATAAAAAAAATAAGACTATTAAGGCAGGCATTTAATTTATATTAGTTACTGGAATAACAAATAGGCTGCTTAAGAGTATTTTTTATGGTGAGGCTAGCCCTAACACAGCTTGTTTTTTGCTTACTAACATTATGCTTATACTAGGGTTCTACGTAAATATTATCTTTGTAGCACAGCTCAAGCAGGCAGGCATTTAGTATGTAGGATATAATTACACTATATAACTCAAAATAATCAAGAAGAATGTTGTTTTAATTAACCTTGAATGTTACTTCAATCTTTTATTAATCAAATACGAGCAGCTTACTAATTGCACTATTTAACTAGTACTTATAAAAGCTATAGCATAATTAAGGAAACCTTAGTTGCGCACTAGTAAAAAGATTTATAGCATTAACGAATATGCTATATAGAATAAGAAGCTATTAAAGCTCTAGTCTACTTAGTGTAAAATGTGGAGATTATGAGCAAAAAGCTATTAGAATATAATTACTGCGCAATAGCTTTTGCATTGCAAGTAATTTTATAACAACTAAAAAAGTGATTGCAGAAACGTTTTATAAGGTTTTCTACAATTTGTTTGATTTCTCAACTAGTTAGCTACTTAAGTAATAGTTAGACAGCAGTGTATTTGCCTGGACAAGCTAACTTAACAATACCTAAAGATGTGGAGCCATTTTTAAATAAGCTTTATAATATATTACTAGTTTAAAAGTCTAAGCCTAAGGACTTTAACACGCTAGGTAATCAAAATAAAACTCATATTCTTAGTAAGCAAGTTGCGGACCGTAGATTATCGGATGTAGCAAGACTCTAGCCCTTGAATAGTAAATAAAGTTAGTAATTATAAGCTAAACCTCTACTGATAAAATGTAGTGCTTAAACTACTAGCGAAAGGCGAGATTAGCTTATAAATTGTTATCTCAAACTATGTAAGCTAAGTGGAATGCGTATATAAAAGAATGCAACCTAAGATCTAGACAATTAACTAAAGAGTAGAAGCACAAGTGGTGTTAACGTTGTAATTATAGATTATAAAAATTTATTATATTGCAATTTCTATAATACCTACCTGCTAGGTTTATAAGCAGCTTAAGAAGACTAAGGAAGCTATAAGACTTTTAACTACGTAGTTATAGCAGCTTTGCCTACTATGTAAAAACCAAATATAGGAAATGCTAAACTGTATTGCAACAATTTACCTAAATTACTAGAATTATAAAAGTAATTACTTTAGCATTTTATAAGAGTCTTGTTTAAAGATACCTGTAAGAGAGAGATTAATTAGTGAAGTAAGAATAAGACTGCTACAATCTACTTACGCACCTAAGTCTTATAAAGAACTACTACAACTGACTAATAAGGAACTAAACGACGAACCTGCAAGGATACCGCAGCAGGTAGTTACGTAAACAATTACTACGCCAAGGACTCTAAATAGGAGGTCACGCACACTATCGCTAGGAGCGACTACGACTATTACAACTATTGCTAGGAGCAATTACAACATTTAGGGCTATTGCTTAGTATATAGTAACAGGCAATGATAAGCCTTTATAGCTTATTACGTTTAACTTTATACAAGAATTAAGTAGTTATCCTAAAATTTTTACTATATTCTTAACTCTATGGAGTATTACATTAATCTACTAATTATGCTGTTATACTAAACATTATCTCTTACACTTTCTTATTCTATAAGAAATAACTCTTAGATTCTTTTAAAATAATCTTTACACTTAAAACAACTTTAAAATAAGTAATACTATAATAGACATCCGTGCTTATTCCATAACTACAGAAACAACTACGCGTGCTAATAAGCCTAACACCTACTATAATGACTACAATAAGCTAAAAGCATAGCTACTCTAAGTCAATAGATACTTGTAAATTAAAGGGACTAAGATTAACAATATTAACGTAGTTATATAAGCCTTTATATTCTTATAAAAAGCTACTAAGAAATAAGCTAACTTTGTTTTACGCTGATATATAGATCTTAATGTTAGTAATAATACTAAAAACGTACTTATTAAAGACTAGGAAAACTTTGAAATAGAATCAGAAAAAACTTCTTACTCTTTAAAAGATTAATAGTAGTAGAATAAAAGATCCAAAACTTGTAACAAACCCGCTCTTGAGCTAATAGTTTAATAGAGTTTTAGTAGTACTAGAGAGTAATAAGGTACAAGAATAATACTTTAATGAAGATATACTAACAAGGCCTTGAACAAGATATACATGTAGAATTTATGCACAGCAGAGCTACTCTTAACACGCTTAATAAACTGATAGCTAAGGCTATTTTAGTAGATAACAATCTCTATAAGATTAAGTTAGAAGAATAACTATTTACATAAGAAAATTATATACTAAGAAATATAAATAGTCAACTTTATTAAACATTTTAACGCCTATACTCTAACTAAAGTTAACAGTAAAACTATTCTCTTAAAAATCTAGAACACTATACAACTACCAGCTATAAGCCTATGTATTCTAACAACTTTAATAAGGGAAGAAGAAAGAATATGTTTTAGCATAATAAAAATAGTAAGAAAAAGATTACTTGCTATATATAGAGTATAAGAGATTAGATCAAAAATAACTACTAAAGTTAAAGCAAAATAATTTGATAGTTAAATGCTAAATACTATACAGTATCTAATAATAATCTAGAAGAAGAATAGAAGATTATTACTCTACCTACTGTTAGAGTTTAAGGATAAGATAAGGCAATGATTAAAAGACATTTTAAATTAACTATAATTATGATAAAATTAACTTTAGACAATAATCTCTCTAAGATGATACTTCTAAAAAAAGCAACCTTAGAAGACTAAACTATTGGGGCCTGACAGCTTTCTAGGCTAGGTTAGATACGTTCGGCATAGCTAAGGCTAGACGCGACTAGGTTAGGTCTAACTAAGTTATATAACCCTAGATTACCTTAGTATAAGTAGAAATATAATATTATAGTTAAAACACTATTGATATGTCTTTTTCTTACAAGCAATAAATTATTATCTTTTAATATTCAGCAGTTTATGTTGTTATTTAGTATTAAGCTTTATACTATAAAAAAGATTCTAAATATGCTTGTGCTATATAATAAGTACTTAATCTACTTATTCATTATTAGGTTGTTGAAGGTGGTAGTTGTTGTTGTACTTATAATAAGGTTTCTAAAAAAGTGAAAAGTAGGTACTTTTTACTATTTAGTTGCAAATTTAAAAAAAAAGATTGCGTGTAGTTAAAAAGGTTCGCACAGTAGGAAGAAAAGTTCTAGTAGGAAAGGTTAGACTGCTAAGCAATAATTAGAGTTCAAGAAATTTGCTAAGATACTAAAAACTAATACTAGTTAAAACGTGTATAATAGCGATTACTAGCCTATAGCTAGCAATAAGATTACAGTAGGATTGCAATAGAATTGCAATAGAATGTAATAGAGAAGGGAAAAGATACATACGTACTATAATTAGAGCTTATAATACTTTATAAAGCTAAAGCTACTACATATTACCCACTACTTCTTATCTTTTAAACAGTACTGTATATATAAAATTCATATACAATACACGATAACATTGTATAACTTTTATAGCAAGTATATTTTTATTCTAGGCTCTATTCTAGAAAAAGAAAATTTTGCTACTATCTACTTAGTACTTAATCTAGTTTAACTTAAATGGCTTGTGTGGACAACTAAATTTATTCAGTATTTAAAAGCTTAACCACTTTGCTAAATTTCTAAGTATATTAAAATTTCAAAAAATTATTTATTTACAATATATTCATATATAAAAGTAATTTTAAGCTGTCATTTAGCTAGTTGTAGAGGAAATAAGTAAGTTTTAAAGTATTTGCTAATACTAGCATAGTACTCAAGATCTATTACTTTAGTATTCTCTTTTTATTACATGTTGTGTAAAAGCTAAGTATAAAAAAAAAACTCAGCTTAAATAGCTATTGCAAAACTTTGAATCAGCAATAGAGAAAAGAAAACTAAGAAAAAGAGGTAGGCTTTTTAATATTGCGTCTATTAGTTAGCAAGCAAGGTAATAATAGCGTTGCTGCTTTACTTTATTTAGAAGCGTCTAGCAGTAGAGTAACAAGTGTTGTGGATTCAATCTCCAAGGCTTAGTTGCGCTTGTTTGTAGTAGACTCAGAGGCAGCCTATTCTAGGCTTATAACCTGGAGATTGAGGAGGAGGCGGAAGTAGAACGATAAGAATACGAGAAATAAATATAGAGACTAAGGGAAGAGAGTGCTTAACTAACTTATATTATGCAGTTACTTATTAAAATTTGTATTGTTCTCTTACAAGAACTCTCTCTTGTTTTTTTTTTCTAAATACAAGCTAAACTATAGTCTATATATACCTGTTACTTGTATTCTAGAAAGATCTGTACTTACGTAATAGCTTGCGTAGTAAATAATGCAATATCTTGCAATCTTATGTAATATTACGTAATAGATTGCGTAGTTACTGTAGATTAATTAATAATAATAATATGTAGTACTTGTAGCGTAATAGCTTCTAGTAATTAATTAATTATAGGTTGATTGTAGATTCTAGGTGTGGTTTTGAGCACCTAGATTCTGTGGAGAAACAGCTAAGTAGCTTAATCTCTAACACGCCCCTTTAAGCTAAGAAGCTGTTTTGCTAGTAATTTAAGATATATTAACTAGATTTGCACCTAGTAAAAAATCTCTAATTTTATTAGAACTTGAAGCTTTTGTAAGACAATACTAGCTTAATTTGTCCTGCTTCTACCTTCTCGCGTATAAAGTAGAATTGTATATTAATATGCTTTGTTCTAGCATAGTAGGCAGAATTCCTTAATAGTTGTATTGCGCTTTAGCTGTTAGAGTAAATTATAGCAGCTTCTGTTAATTTAATTTAGAATAGCTGCTTTATTTTATTAATAAACTAAAATAAATAAATACTCTGTTTAGTTGCTTTTTTATAGGCTATAAACTTAGCCTTTGCGCTTAATAAAGCTACTGTTAGTTGCAACTTTAATAGCTAAGAAATAGCGCTAAAAGATTTATTAACTAAGAGCAGAAATATATATCTTAAAGTAGATCTCCTGTTATTATTATTCCCCCCCTAATCTGCATTACTAGAGCCTATTAAATTAATCTTAGGCTCTGTTTTTAATAGTGTAGATTGTGCAGAATTATAGAGTAAGCTTATTTGTTTAGTTTAAGCTATATAGCCTTATAAATAATCTAGGCTGCTAAAATGCTTAGTACTTAAATTAGCTATAAATCTTAATAGCAAATTTACTTTATAAGTTATATTAGGCCTAGTAAGAAGTAATAAATAAATTAGAGAGCTAATTTATTATTAAAATATTTTAATATCTTTTAGCGTAGCTTTCTAATTATTTATTTTTAGCTTTATCTTCTACTAGAGTAGTAATTTTCTAGGCTTAATTTCTAGCTTATTGTATTTAGCTAGTATTCTTTAAGCGTAATTTTCTTAAGTAATAAAAGTTAATTAATTTAATCTAATTACTTATACTCTTAGAAACTTAGATACATTGCCTAGGTCTTTAGTTTTAAGGTCTAATATATTTAAAAGATTTTTTAATAATTAAGTTATTTTCTACTTATTTACTCTAAATATAAGTAGATAGTTTATGTAAGTGGCAATTATAATTTTCTATTTAATATTAATTTATATAGCTGTATTAATAGATAGAGATTTAAATTGTAGTTAGCTTAGTAGGCTAGCTAATAGCTTTTGCTATTGTCTACTAGCTTATTTTAAACTATATAAAGCCTTGTTAAGTAAGTAAATGTGCTAAGGATACTTTTAATTTTAAAAACCTTCTAGTTGTTTAATATAAATTGTTGTATTAATTAAAACGTTTAAAAACGCTTATTTAATATTCTAGCTTTTTATTAGCTAGTTAAGTGTAGTAGCTAATAAAATTACTAGCCTTATTAAATTAGGCCTTGTAGTATTAGCAAAAAGTTTTTATAACTAACGCTAAACTCTTGTTAAAAGCCTTTAGCTACCTAGCGTGCTTTAAATATATAGTTGTTGTTTTATTAGTACTTTTTATTTAGAACCTAATAACTTTTTAGAACTAATTAATCTATAGACCTTAGTACTAGCAACTAAGTGTTATTTTTTTATAATTAAATTAGTTTTTTTTTATTGCTACTAAATAGTACTCCTTATCCTTGTGTTTAAGCACTTAATAAAAGTTTCTAGAATTATTTATATTCTTAGAAGTAAAGTAAATATCTTCTAGAATTACGTTTTTATAACTAGTAGCTTTTATAGTTAAAGCTAATTGTAATAATTTAGCTTATTTTTTATTAGAATAATTAAATTTCTTCTTATTACTTTTATAAAGTTTAAGAGTATTTATTTAGTATTTCAATTATTTACTTATTTATCTTAATTAATTTAATTAAATTTTAATTATTTTCTAACTGTAATTTTAAATTAAAAAAAACTAGATTATTAAATACTTCTTCTAATACTTTAACGTTTCTTACAGTTATTATTTTATTTAATTTAAAATTAGTAAGGTTATATAAATTATTGCTAAAGTAGCTAGTAGTATAATAAGGCTTAACTCTAGAATTAAGTTTACTAAAAATTAATTTTAGCTCCTTTTTATATGCTAGAGATCCTTAGATTTTAATTTTGCTTATATTTAGTTTATAGCAATACTTAGCTTTAAAAGGCGTTTAGTAGTTGATAAAACTATAAGAAGTCCTATTATATACGTATACTACTATAAGTAGAGCTTTTGCCTACAACTTTATAAGCATATTTAACTTACAAAGTAGAGCTTTTATTTTATTAAATAGTGTTCTATTAATTTTCTTAGCACTGCCTTTGCCTTCTTAATTAAAGAGAAGAGTAAATTATAATTAAAATCCTTTTCTATTTAAGAGCTTTTGCAGATCTAAAGTATTAAGCTTATTATTTAATTAAATAAGCTTAATCTGCTTTTTATCCTGTACTTTAGCCCTTTTATTAAAGGCTTTAACTAGATTTACAAGCTCTAATCTAGAAGTAAAAAGATTAACTTCTAGATATTTAGTTTTGTAGTTTAAAAAGGTAATATAGTACTTATAGCCTCTATTAGTTTTTAGTTTAATAAGTCCTTCTAAGTTATAGTAAATAAAATTGCTAAATTTATTTATAGGCGTTGTAATTAGATCTTTACTAATCTTGCTTGTAAATTTACTTTTTAAGCTAATCTTATAGTTACTAAAAGCTTTGCTAGTCCTTATTTCTAATTTAATGCTATAAGTATTATTACTAAGCTTATTTAAGCTTGTTTTACTAATATAGCTAAAGTGTCTATATAGAAGAGATATTTAATTTATTTAATTAATTTAATTAATTTATTCTAAGTTATTAGTTTCTGCATAGGCTTAATTGCTTTTAATACTACTAATAGTAGTAAATATAGTAGTTTTTTTAGTATACTGCTCTTTAGCTAGTATTTTACTAGATTAAATAATTAGGCTATTAGCTATAGTAAATTAAAATTTAGCTCCTTTTTAAACAGCTTAGTACAGACTAAGTAAATTTACTTTAAAGTCTAGTACTAGGAGTATGTCTTTTAGCACTATAGATGTATTTGTGCTAGTAAAAGTAATATAAACGTCTCTTTTTATAATTGCTAGTAGTAGTGTAGCTGTATTACTTTATTTAATATAGGTACTACTTATACTATAGAGGTTTTAAAATAGATCTTTGTTGTAGTAAAAATGTGCGCTTGCTTTACTATCTAGTACCTACTTAGTAATTTCTGTAGATCTAGTAGTATTAATACTAGCAATCTTCTAATTTACTAATACTATAGTTAAAAGAGCATGTTTAGAATTATCTAGTATATTAAATATCTAATTTACTTAATTTTTTTAATTAATTTAATTGTTTACAGCTTTGCTAGAATCTTTTATTTAGTATTTTTTTTTAATTGTTCTAGTTTTTTGTAGTAATTATAGATTTTTTCTCAACTTTTTTTGTTGTTTAATTTTAAAGTTAATAAGGATATTTCTACGTCTTAAGATTAAGGAGCTAGTAAGCTATTATAGCTCTTTTGTTACTATAGCCTTTCTAATTTATATTAATTATGTTTATAACTGTAGCCTTTCCAATTAGAGCTATTCTTTAAAGCTTTTAGACGTCTAGACTTGTCTAATATTTAGCTGCATATTGCTTTTAAATTAATTATTTTATTTAATTTAAAGCTTTAAGTAGTTGCAGTAGCAAAATAGTTAGAATTTAAACTTAAATTATTAAGTATTAGAGCTATAACAAATTTAGTAAGCAATTTAATATTTCTAGTCTCTAGGCTTAAAACTAGCTTATTAACCTTTTATAGATAGGTTTCTATATTGTTCTAACATAACTATAGTATAGTATTAATAAGATCTCTACATATTAAAAAATTAAAACTAAATTCTTTTTAAAAATAAAATTTCTTTAAGTAATTCTAAAAAAATAGGAATTAATGATATTTTTTAACTGTAATAAAGGTCTATTCTTAAGGCTAAGATATAATATTAATAAAGGTTTTACTTCTTAGTTTTAAAGCGTCTAATAGTTGTCTAGATAGTCCTTTTTAGTTAATTTACTAAAATTAATTATTTTATTATCTTTACATTCTTGTTGTATAAGAATTAATTAGATTTTAAGTACTAATATATTATAGTTAGAGCTGTCTTTAAGCTTAGGCACTCTCCTAATATTATTATTAGCTATTTTAATTTACTAGCCTTAGTCTAGAATAATTAGCTAAGTAGATAATAATTAAACGCTTAGTATAGCAATAATTACTATCTTTACTATAAAGAACTTTAGCTACTAATTAAATTAATTTTTTATTACTAGCATATTAGAGTTTCTTAGCTTGTAGCCTTAGCTTACTTTTAATCTTTTAATAAAAATAAGCTTATATAGCTAGATAACTCTTACTATAAAGCTTTTATACGTCTAGTTAAATACTCTCTTTAGCGTATAAGAGTTTTTAGCTTTTTTACCTTAATTTACTTTTAACTTTAAAAACTTTTTATAGCAGGATTTTTTTTGCTATAAATTAATTATTTATTTAGTTAAATTTTTCTACTAGCGTTATTAAGTTATTATATTATAACTTTAGCTTTTGCTAAAAAACTAGCTTAAAATAGTACTAGCTTTTACGTATACTTGCAATTTAAGTAAATAAAAATTTCTTAAATTTTTTATTTTATTACAAATTTTTTTTTTGATTTTTAGGCTTAAGAGTAATCTTTTATAAATTCCTTAAACTTATAACTTATTATAAATTTAATTTTTAAGGCTTAGTTGCTTGTTCTACTATTAACTTAGAGGTAAAGATCTCTGCCTTCTACTTGTTTGTAGTAGACTTAGAGGTAGCCTAATCTAGGCTTATAACCTAGAGATTAAGAAGGAGGCAGAAGTAGAACAATAAGAATATAAGAAATAAATATAGAAACTAAAAAAAAAAAGAGCGCTAAACTAACTTATATTATACAGTTACTTATTAAAGTTTAAATTATTTACTTTTAAAAACTTTTTCTTGTTTTTTTTTCTAACTATAAGCTAAACTATAGTCTATATATACTTATTACTTATATTTTAGAAAGATTTGTACTTACGCAATAGCTTATGTAGTAAATAATGTAATATTTTGTAAACTTATATAATTCTATGTAATAGATTGCGTAGTTGCTGTAAATTAACTAATAATAATAATAAGTTGTACTAGTAGTGTAATAGCTTCTAGTAATTAATTAATTGTAGTTTAATTGTAGATTCTAGGTGTAATTTTAAGCACCTAAATCTTATAAAGAAACAGCTAAGTAGCTTAATTTCTAACACTTTTTACCTACTTAATTATACAATTAACCTTTTACTAATTTATCTTACAACTTATAAGCTACTATTATTATTAATGTAGCTACTAACTAACTAATCCTACGCTTACTTTAATAATAACCTATAAAGTATCTTACTAATATAGGCTTTTTTAATACACTACTTATTACTTTAAAAGTAACTCTTAAGGCTTAATTAGACTAGCTAACCTAGTTTACTTTATTAAGACTATACTAGTTAAAAATAGGCATCTAGGATTAGGTAATCCTAATCTCTTAGACGTGCGCTTAATAGATTACTAAAAGCCTTAGTATCTTAAGTTACCTAAAGATATTAAAGTGCCTGTTGCTCTACTACCTAGCGCAAGCGCTTAAGAATAAAGGAACTATATAATTACGTAACGTAGATATAAAGCTTATATAATTAATTAGCTTTAGCCTTTTAAGATAACCTTTTAATATAACTACACATTTTGTAGACACCTTTTTAGTAAAAAAGAGTTTTTGCTAATAACAGGTATCTAGGCTTATGCCCCTTTATTTAGTATTACTAGCACGCAATTAGTGTGCTGCTCTAGCATATTTAAAAAGAAACAAAGATGCGCAATATCCCTTTAACTAACCCTCTTAACTAATAACTATTTACTACTAACTATTTACTGCTAACTGCAACTTTTATTGTCTTGTTGCCATCCTAGCAGTATTATAGTCGCGGCGTTTAGTGCCTATTCTTAGATATAAATAAATAACAACAGCATTACTATCTATATATAGCTCTTTTATTTTTAAAGGCAACTTACAAAATCCTCCTGCTTATTAGTTTATTTTAGCTACTTAATAACTATTTTAACACGCCTTTCCTTCTTATAAAGTTACTTTTAAGTCTTTTTACTAAAGTTATATTTACGCAAAAAAAGATTACTAAAGTAATATACTTTTACTACACTTAGACTATTAATATGCGTAGTATATATAGTGTACTAGCTAAACTAGCCTTTTACAGTCCTTGTTATAACCTTAACATCTATAATACTAGACGCATTAAAAATATCTTAACTATAGTTATATTCTAACTTCTGCACTAACTTAACTACTACAAAGACTATTACTACTAGCTCCTACTACTATAGCTTTTAGTATAGTAACTTAGTAAAGTCTAACTTTACTTAATATAAGCTATTAGTCTTTGTGTTAAAAGAGAAGAAGAATAGTCTAAGCATTGTATTGTTGGTATACAAATTGTTTGTATGCAGTACTGTGTAGTGTAGAAAATCTTAAAGGTAAAAAGCAGTAGGTAGAAAGCTTTTATAAAGAAGTATTACAGGCTTCTGCTGCGGTAACGTATGTGTTCTTACTTTCCTCCTCTATTTTTATTACAATTTTGTTGTTAAACACGTTTTAATTAGTGTTGTTTTTTAGTACCTTTAGCAAATCTTTTTAACCCTAATTTTTGCTTAGTAGCTTAAGCTTTTCTGCTCTAAGCGCTTAGCGCGTAGACTTTATCTACTTACTGTTTAAATCTTGTTAACTACATATAATCTTTTTTTTGACTTTTGTGACTGAGTAGAGAGTAGCTGCTTTTTACTTTTTTTAGAAACCCCATTTTGACTACAACAACAACCACCACCTTTAACACCTTAAAAATAAATAAACAGCTATTTATTAAGCGAGCTTTCTTGTAAAGGTCTAAATTGGTTAAGTTATTATTTAGTTCTATTTAATCTACGTATAGCATTTTGTATTTCATTTTTTTAATTTTAATAGCTATCTTTTCAACTAGTTCTTCTTTATAGTCTTAAGCTAAGTATCTAACTATACTATATTACAAACATGCCTTATTATTATAATGCTTCTAGCATTCTTCTTTAAAAAAGCTATCTTGCTTTCTTTTTTAAGTATTTTTATTTTTAGCCTTTTTACACTTTACTAGTTATAATAGCGTTGCTATTATTATTATACCTCCTGCGAACCCTAAAATATAGTTTAAAGAAATTAAATATATCTACTTTTATATATAAGATTAAGTTTTATTAAGAAACTATATAAGTCTCTAGAATACAGACATGCAGTAATTAAAGAAATAGTTAAGTAACTAGCTAAAGTGTTTATAATACTACGCTTGCGAGCGAAAGTGCAGGATATTCTAGGCAACTATTTAGCTTATTACTAAAATAAACCTAAAAGATATAAGTTCTATAGCCTGTTACAACTTTTATAGCTACTAACAAAACTATAAAGTAGTATAATAATAAACTTTATAGTAAAGCTCTTAAAATTATTAAAACTAAAATTAGCTTGACTTTATAATACTATTCTAGTAATTATAAACTAATTAACTATAGCAGCAAAGTTTATACTTATAAAAGAAGCTATTATAGTAGAAGGCTGCGCGTATAAAGTTATAATAGGACTAGTATTAAAGTATAAAATACTTAAAAAGTTTATACTTAATTATAATAAACTATTTCTGTCTAAGTATAAAAACATATTTTTAGTAAAATTAAGCATAAAAAAAAGCTATTAACTAGCTTTTACTCTAAAATAAATAGCTAAATAGAATAAATAAACTAAACACTAGAATAGTATCTAAAGATATACGCTAATAAGCTGTAAGATAACTAAGTTAAACTTTTGCTAACAGCATAATTAGCCTATAATAGTATAAAGTTAGTAACTACAAAGCACTTACTACACTACGCGAACTATAGATATAAGCTAGCTACTTATTAAAATTTAAAAGACATTAAGAGTATTATAGTAGGTGTAGACAACAAAACCTACTTAATGCAAGAGCTTTATAAAAAATTAAGTAAAAATATAGCATATAAGAACCTTATAATAGCTAAAGTAGCTAATAAGTAAAAGATTAAAAAACTAACTTTTAAGAAAAAAGACAAAGTTTTCTTATTACAGCAGAGCTTAAAAACTAAGCAACTAAGTAGAAAACTAGATAACTTTTAAATTAAACTATTTAAAATTCTAAAGAAAATAAGTAATATAAACTGTAAACTTTAATTACTACTAGGTATACGCGTTTACTTTATCTTTTATAAAAAACTCTTAGAAAAAGCATTTTTAGATACTAAGCTAGCTACTAACATAAAGCTTAAAGACAATAAGTACAAGGTTAAGAAAATTAAAGACTTATAAAAAATTAGTTGTTAGTAAAAATACTTAGTTAAGTAGCAAGGATAGCTAGAAAGCTAGAATACTTAAAAACTCAAAGAAAATCTAATAAACTGCAAGATATAGGTACTTAAGTACTATTATAAACACTTAGAAAAGAAAAGACTAGGTTTTTAAGAAGAAAAAAGTAATTAAAAAAGAAATTAAAAGAAGCGTTAGCTTATAACTAGCCTAAGTTAGTTAACAATTTAAGTAGTAGTAGTTTAGTTATTAGAAAGTCTATACTAAAAGTAAAGTTTTTCTTAGCTTACTTCTTTGCGTAATCCTAGAGACTAAAAGTTACATAATTATAATTAGCAAAAGAGCACTTTAAAGCTTTAGTCTTAGCAACTTCTAGGCAAAGCTAAGCAACCTTTACTTTAGTATAAAAAAGTGCTTGCTGCTTTTTGCGCTTCTTAGCCTCTACTTTTTTTTACTTTTCTTTAAAAATAAAAAAACTATACTCTACCTTTATAAAAATACAACTAGCATAATAACTAGTTATAGTATTTATAAAGTAATAAGAATTCTTCTTCTTACAGCACTTATAACAAAACGTTATCTTTTTTCTTTACTAATAAATATAATTAGCTTAAGCCTAACGCTATTAAGTTAAGTTGGTTAAATAGACATAACAAGACAATAGAAATTTAAGTATAGTTAGAAGAACGTAGAGAAAAATAAGCGTATAATATAATAAGTATACTAAGACTTTATATACAGCTAGCAATTTAACACACAGCGCGGGAAAATAATATTCTAAGGTATTAGAATAATACGCCTAAGAGGGGGGATAATGTTATTAAGTAATAAAGAAGATTTTCTACTTAACGTACAAGTAAGGGTTAAAGGTTAACTAGCTATAATGTTAGAAGGAAATAGTCCGCGTGGGGCGCAGGGATTACGTAATTAGCATTCTGCTAAGACAGGACCTCTAGGAGGCTACTTCTTAAAGGGAGGCTAACGCCCTCTTTAACCTCTCTTTTAGATAGGAGGCACAGGAGGACACAGGACAAAGGTAATAGGTATAAGAATATATTAAATTTTATTATTACACTTATTGTAGTTAACTTAAATAGTTTATCTCTAACACAGATTGTTAACTAGTTATCTTATCTTTTATAAAATTAGTATTGCTTACTTATTAGTTAATATTAATAAGTTTTTTCTACCTAAAAATTTCCTACAATACCTTACAGGCTTATATTTCTTTACTACTTATAGAGAGATTATTGTTTGTGTAGCCTTACTATCTATAAGTACCTGTATTTTCTAACTATATATAAATATAGTTATAAGTAACGACTTTACTTAACTATTAGTATTTTGTACTCTCTTTAGAGTTGTTTTAAGTATGCTTTTACTAGTGTAACCTTGTTTTTAGCAGTATCTTAGTTTTTTGCCTGCTTACTCTTCCTCTTCTTAAGAAAGTAGCTTATACTATACTTAGTGCTATAGTATATTAAGCAACTATTATTGTAACAAAAGCTTTAATAGAGGTTTTAGTAAAGTATTTTTTACTTTAAGGCTTATCTTTTTAGCTTTAGCTTTTTTGCTTTGTAAATTAGGTAATCTACTACTTTATAAATGTTTAATAATAAAGTAACATAGTAATAGTTATTTACCTGTTATGCTTTTCTAAGTTGCTGTTAATATAAGTTATATTAATCTCTGCATTACGTCTATAGAAGTTAGTAGTAAATCTCTATTTTCTTAGGTTTATAAAGGTAATACTTATCTACTAAGCAATTATTTACTTACAAGTTTAAGTAGCAGCACCTATTTTAGTTTACTTTACACTTTTTTTTATTATTTTTATAAAACTTATAATTAAGCTTATAGTTATACTAATATAACTTCTTATGCTTTTTAGTACTTTTTACTTTTTTAGCTTCTTAGTTCTAAACTTTAGCTACTAGATTATTAGAGTAGAGTTGTTAGTGTATTACTTAATACTTATTTTTCTTAGCACTCTTGCTAGTAATTATAATTCTTTTTTAAATTATATATTTGTTAGCGTAGTACGTTGTTGTTCTGCATATTTAATATTAGTTATTAGCTTATTATTTTAGTATAACTTTATTCTTAACTTTCTAATCTATTAGCTTAGGTTTACTTAAAGTAAGAACTTTATTTTTTAGTTTTTATTATAGTATAATCTTGTAGCTGTCTATTAAGCGTAAAGTTACTTAAGTTGTTATCTAGTTTTGTCTAAACTAGGTATAGCGTTTCTTGTTTAATTATCTTAATCTTAATAGCTGCCTGCTTAACTAGTTCTTTTTTGTAGTTTTAAGTAAAGTGTCTAACTTTACTATATTAAAGATATGCTTTATTATTATAACGCTTTTAGCGTTTTTTTAAAAAAAGCTATTATATTTTCTTTTTTAAGTATTTCTATTTTTAGCCTTTTTTTGTACTTTACTAGTTATAATAGCGTTGCTATTTCTATTATACTTACTACGTTGCCTTTTTGTATTAGCTAAGCTAGGTTAAAAGTATTTCTTTTTATTATATTATTCCTAGAGCCTATTGTTAATACGCGTAGCTAGCTTAACTAGCGTATATAGTATATTAAGCTTATAATAGTGTATAAGGCTATTTTTAATATTCTTTTTTAGGCCTACTTTAAATATAGTTTAAAGTGCCTTATTATTTTAATTAATTTATGCTTATAGCTGCTTAAATTCTACTATATATACTAATACTAACGCAGTCTGCCTTAAGCAAGTAATCTTCTTCTTAGCTTAGTTTTTAGCATCTACTTTTTTTAAAATCTATTTTATTTCTTATTTAAACTTTGTTTAACTTATAAATAAAGCTTACACTTTAGCTTTAATTTTTTTTTTTTTTATATTAAGTAAATAGTAGTTTTAATAAAGTTATATCTAGTTAAAGGCTTTGTCTCTTATATATATGCTTATTATAAGAATTTCTTTTTAATTAGTAGAGACCTTGTTATACTTATAGTATAAATTAGTGTAAGTAAAAAATGTTTATAATTTCTTTTGCTTTTCTTTATACTTCTTAAGTAATGCTATTTAAAGTTTTTTTATAGTAATAAATTATTTAATTAAAGTAGCTATTAGCTAACTTAAAAGCTAATTAATTATATTTATTATAAAAGCTACTTACTATACTTAGACATAAGCTTATTACTTAAAATTCTTAATTTCTTAGACACTAAAGTTGTCTTTAGTATTAAAGTTAGATACGTTAAATATTTTATTATTTTTTAATATTAGTTAACTTAGCGCAGAGAGTCCTAGACTTTAAGCTATATTATTTTAAGCAATTTTCTAAAATACTATTATAAATCTTAATTAAGTAACTTATTAGTTAAATTATCTACTAAAATTCTTAGTAGTTAAAGTGTTACATAGAGTTAGTTTACACTTATCTAGACTTAGTTTATATTAAAGCAAGGCTAATATATAAAGTAGTCTATAAGGTATTGTAAAAGTAATTTTAAGTAGAAAAAAGTTATTAATATTAACTAAGAGTAAGCAATACTAATTCTATAAAAAATAAAATAACTAGTTAATCATTTATATAAGAAAAAACAATTTAAGTTAACTATAATAAGTAAAATAACAAAATTTATTAGATTTTTATACTTATTGCCTTTGTCCTGTGTTCTCCTGTGCCTCCTATCTAAGAGGGAAGTTAGAGAGGGTGTTAGCCTCTTTTTATGTAGTGGCCTCCTAGAGGTCCTGTCTTAGCAAGATGCTAGTTACGTGATCCCTGCGCTCTACGCAGATTATTGCCTTCTGGTGTGTGTGTAGTTAACCCTTAACCCCCCTTCCACGTTAAGGAGAGAATCCTTTCTGTTACTTGTAACACTAAGGCGTTTAACAAATTAGTAACTACTAATAGTCTAATAACTTTAAGTAGTAAGTAAATTGTTGCTTGTTAATATAATAACTGCTACTTAGTAAACCAATGCTCTAGGCTTATTTATTCTTAGCAAGCCTTGTCTAGTTAGGATTTATATTACGCTTTAATTAAATACTAAGTATTCTAATATGTAGATGCAAGATTCTTTTTTAAAAATTTTAGTAAGGCTTAAAAACTAGTAAGATTTCAAGTAATTATACTTATTAAAGTGTTAAATGGTTAGTCTAGATGTATAGTCTTACTAATCTAGTGTTTAATATTAGTAATTTTAGTAACCTTTCTTATCTATTAAGTAGTGTATACTTTGTACTAATTAACTAGCTTATTATAATTTTTTTTTATACTTAGTATTAATTATATAAGTCTTATATTTGCATTAAGTAATTTTATAGTCTTTTTATTCTTAGGCGCTTACGCTAAGTAGTAGAGTAAAAGCTTTTTAATGTTCTTAGGTAACTTAAAATACTAAACCTTCTAGTAATCTATTAAGCGCACGTCTAGGAAAGTAGAAGTAACTTAATTCTAGATACTTTTCTTTAAGTAGTGTAGTCTTAATAGAGTAAACTAGATTAGCTAGTCTAATTATGCCTTAAGAATTACTCTTAAGGCAACAAGTAGTGTATTAAAGAAGTCTATCTTAATAAAATACTTAATAAGATTAAGACATCGATTATTATTAAAGTAAGCACAGGTTTAGTTAGTTAGTAGCTATGTTAATAATAATAGTAGCTTGTAAGTTGTAAGATAGATAAATAGAAGGTTAGTTATATAATTAAGTAGATAAGAGGTACAGTAGCCGCATTGATCTACTAGCTGTGCTATAAGTAAGTAGAAGAGAGTAAGGTAATAATTACCGAGGTGGACGGTGGTACGATCGGGACGGTGATAGAGCCTTACACAATAGCTACTATCGCGAGATTTTTTAGTGGTGAGATCTAGAGGGCTTAAATAATATATATAGCTATAGAAATTGGATTAGAGCTCTAATCGCGCGCCCTGTGCGCGAGGTAGACGCTAGTTAAGCTGTAGTACCACCTTGAGGCTCTCCACTACCTGTAGGGCTCGCGATAGGCCTCTTTTTTTAAGTAGCCTTTTTAAGAGCTTTAAGGCTGCTTCTTTTACCCTTTCAAGAAGTTTTTACAGATTATTAGAGTTATTTTACAGCCCTGTAAGCAGCTGCCCTAAAGGCCTGTTTAGCAGCCCTCTTAGCCTTCTCCTTCTCTCTTACTAATTAAGCTGTAGCCCTCGCCTATTGCCTTATTTTCTTCTTTTTCCTCTTTACCTGCCTTATCTCCTTATAATGCCTGTTTATTTTAGCTTTTTAGTATTATACTTGCTTCTTTTTGCGCTCTTAGAGCTGCTAGCAATTAGGTGCCTCTTTTACCTTCCTTAAAGACTAGACTATAGCTCTACTTTAGTACTCCTTAGGCTTCTAAAGTAGGAGAGGCTTCTCTTATATCTTACGCGTTTTTTTATTAATTAAAGCCTTACGTAGGCCCTTAACTTTATGCTTAAAGAAAGTCTTTTAAGTTAAGATTTAGTAATAAACTTAGCTTAGCCTTTAAGCTTATTTATTACTTTAATTATTTACTACTTTGCATAGTAAGTGTTTAACTTTCTTCTAGTTTAAGGCACTTAAGCCTAAGAACTTACTATTACTTAAAAAGCTCTTAATACTAAACCTTTTTAATATAACTTTAAAATTAAAAAGTAAAAAGCTTATAGCTTTAATAGTATTTAGAATTGTTATTTTTTAAAAGAGGCCTACTAGGCTTAGTAGAAAATGTAAAACAAATTTCTCTTACTTGTTAAAGTAAGGCCGTAGTTCCTTTCTAGAAATCTAGATATCTTAGCCTAGTAAGCTAATAAGAGAGGCTTAAATAAAGTAATATTAAAAGACTATAGC
Organism: Alternaria gansuensis; assembly: GCA_009289805.1. NCBI lineage: Eukaryota > Fungi > Ascomycota > Dothideomycetes > Pleosporales > Pleosporaceae > Alternaria > Alternaria gansuensis. The sequence goes on along the minus strand of WBOK01000044.1, from coordinate 208,840 downwards.
ATATAAGTTAAATAAAAAAGAAAAACTACAAGAAGAATCTTGTTTTTAATTATAGTACTTAATGAAATTTATAGGAAAGTAAGATCTATAGCTGTCTAAAATAAGTAATTAATAACAGGATTAAGCTTTTGCTTTAGTATTGCAATTAAACACTTATTTAAGCTATATAAAACTAATATTATTATTTATCTAGCTAAAGAGTAATAAAATAATTTAAACTTAATAAGTTTTAGAATTAAAAGCTTGTAACTAGGTGTTCTATATTAATCCTAAAGTTAATTAATATATAAGTGTAGGCGCTAAGTAAAATTTATTAGTATAAATATAGGCTGGAAGTGTTATCTACTTCTGCAAGCTATTTTAAATAGTACTCTTTCTTTTTTCTACTTGTATAAAGGCTTATTAAAGATTCTCTTTAATCTTCCTAAGATACTTAGGAGGAAGCCCTTTTTATTTATATTATATATATAACGTAGCTTAATGTAGTACTACTTAATTTTCTCGTGTAGGAGATTAAGGTATAGGCTATACTTTCTTCTAGAATTAGCCTTGTGGCAATTGTTATCTATGCCTATTGTCTATCTTAAAATGAGCTCATTAGGGTACTAGTAGACAAAGCAATTAACCTAGTGTATTCTAACCTCTTTTTTTGCAATTTATAAGGCGAAATTTTGTACTATAGCTTATGTAGGTAGAAGGCCTTGCCTAGTAAGCTGTTTAATATACTGTAGGAGCTCTAGCTCCTGTTGTAGGTAGAGAGCCTGTTAATTCTGAGCTATAGTACTACGCGAGGTTAAAAGGCGTTAGTGTTTTCGTGCGAGCGTTATGCGACTGCAACTATATTTTTCTGCAATTTTTAAGTAAATAACTTTTTCTCCTAGTCCTAGAGACTTCATAGCTGCAAGCGCAGCTTTAATTGGAGTTATATTGGTGGAGTTATTGCGTGTTGAAGTTGAGGCCTTGTTGTTGCGGGGCGATCGTACCACCGTCCCGATTGTACCACCGTCCACCTCGGTAAACAGTTAACCTTCTAGCTTGCTAATTGCGCAGTAAGAATTAATACTATAATTTAGTAGCTAGGCTTATAACTGTAGAAGCTAAGAAGGAGCAATTACTTAATTACCTAAGTAGAAAGTAAGTGTATTAATTAACTAAGTGCTACAACTAAGTGTCTAATAACTACTAAAGAGACATAAGACGATCTGGCCCGTTTATATAGACGCTAGCGGGGCCGTCACGTAAACAGCTTACTAGGACCACCTGATCAACAGGGTGATCCGCGTGTCAATACTCCAACAGTACTAGACTTTCTTTTTATGTAGACAAGCTTCTAAGATTATATTTAAATAAAAACTTCGAATAACTATTATATTTATAAGCGTAAGGTCTTTCGTCTTCTTACTACGTGTTCTATTTAGAACTTAGCAAAGAATTTAAGTGCCTTAGCTACTTATAAAAAAAGCCTAAATGCCTACCTTTACTATCTCTACCTCCCCTGCGGGTACAAAAAAGCTTAGTACTGTATAAGCAGTTCTCTGCTGTTAACTAAGTACAGCGCCGCTCTACTATCTAGTATCGTGCTTCTTAGTAGTACATAAGCGTTAAAGTTACTAGTGTAGTAGATACTAAAACTATTATTTTCTTTAAATAGCGCTAAATTAATCAAAGATACAATTATATTACTCTAGAAAGTTTTTAACTTACTTTTTTTCTTTTAAAAGAGCTTATAACCTACTTTAACTAGCTTATCATAGAGTTTTTTATACTAGTTAGTAGATAGGTGTTTCTAAATCTTTTTAGCTTTTTTTCTACTAACACTACAGTTATATTTTATACAGGCCTTAATTGCTACTAAGGGCATATAGTATTTTACATGTTTTTACAAATGCTTACTATCTTTATTATTCCGAAATAAGCACTTATAGCCGCGTTTTTAGCCTACACTTTTGGTGCCTTATAGTTTGTAAAGTTTTAAGTTTTCTAAAGTAGTATAAACTTCTAAAGAGCTTACTCTTAAGCTTATTAAGTTATTTAAGCGCTAGTAAATTAATTTTCAAACTACTTTACTAGTTTACTTAAGGTTTAAATAATTAGTGTTGAGTATTTAGTGCTGCTAGTAAAATTTTTATAGTGCTAGCCTAGTAAAGAGTGTATTTAGTTCTTCTAGTGTCTAGAAAGTTAAATATAGTAAGCCTACTATCTACTTTAGAGATCTTCAGCCTTTTAGCTTTTAGTTAGCTTATCTACTACTTGTTATACTAAGCTTGTAGTTCTATAGTACTAAGCTTTGCCTTTTTAAAGCTTATATAGTACTCCTAGCGTGTAGCTATTTAGTTAATAGCGTCTATTAAAGCTAGTTTGATCTTTTGTTACTTAATAAGCTTATTTAAAGTTTAATAGCACTATCTACAACTCTAATTATAATCAGAGCTAGTAACTATTTGTTAATAGTTATATAGACTTAATTTTAAATATACTAAAGAGTTCGCGTGTCTACAGCCTTGTCTACGTGCCTAACGCAATATTATTAAGCTTTCATAGACAAAGAGCCCACTACCTCTTTAGACATAGGTGTAACGAACACGTTACAACTCTATTATCCTCACCGTTATCTCAGGATTTTACCCGTATCGGACCTACTCTAGTCCTAGCCTAGAGCGCAGGTATAAAGATAGCTTAGGACCTATAGTTGCTCTATATATTTTTGATATCCTTTTGTACAAGGCCTATAGGTGTCTTATTTGAATTAAGGCTTATTTGTGGATTACAACGCACTCCTATATGCCTTGCCGTGATCCCTTCTGCTAATACTAATCCGTAAGTCTTGCCTGCGCCGTTACAATAGGTAAAAGTGTTAAAGTAGTACAGTTGTTTAACAAAGCAATTTTAGAAGAGTAGGAGCTTATACTACAACAAGTAATTAATAATTATATAGGTTTATTTCTTAGGCGTTATGTAGCTGTTAAAGCTGCTAAAGGTTAGTATATAAGTACTAGTTACTAGCTTTAGCTACTTTAATATTAAAAAACTCTTAAAAACAGCTTTTTTATCTAATTTTTTTAGTAATAATTGGAATAATGTTAAAAAAGAATACATTTTGGATCTTATACTATCTAACAACACTTATTACTTTTAGCTAAAAAGGTACTGTAAATAAAAAGTTGCAGCTAGATTTATGGAGCCTTATTTAACGGGTTGTTTGTACGGCTTTTTATCTCCTCTATTATGCTTATTAAGCAGGATTACTAATCGCCTAACTTGAAAAGAAAGCCCTAGGCTTTTCAAACCGATAAATATTATAGTTCTAGTATCTCTAGCTAATTATACATAGAGCTTTAAAAAGTATAACTCTTTAAAAGCCTCTTCCCTGATGTCACCCTACTATATTATTATTCTTAAACTCTTATAGCAGCAGCTGAAACGCGAATTTGTAGAATTGAATAAACTTATTAAAATTTGCAAGTATTTTACTTTTAGTATTTAGCTAGGTCTTTAAGCCTTAACGCGTGTTGTATATGCATGATTATTAACGCTTTAGGTGCGTTTTACGCGCAGGGTAGTATATTTAGTGCTATATATATATTTAGGATTTTCTTCTATTTAACCACTTCCAATTATGCTACTTTTTTTTCAGCTTGCGTAGTTATTGTAAAAATTCTTGTTTGTTATGTTACTTTCTTACTGCTTTAACACGCTCTTTAAGGGTTAGAAATGCGTTATAATTGCGCACTCTAAACTCTTTAGGTGTAGTAGGCCTTAATCTAGTTAGAAGAGGATTAAAGAGTTCTACTAGAGCAAGGCTTTAGCTTCTTTAATTTCCTCAAGTGTTAGATTGCGTTAAGAGAGCTTTCTCTAAACTATTAGCCCATAGGAGATGAGGTATTATTCTGTAAAAGGTGGCTTTAGGCAATAGTACTTGCTTTACCCTGTAGAGTATAGTAAGAGATAGCTCTAGATAATAACATACGTATATTTTAAGCAATAATACCTGCAAAAATCCTTGCAGGTAAAGAGCAGCTTATAAGCACAATTGTTGGTAGGCAAGCTAACTATAAGCGAGCTTGGCGGAGCTAACCAATACACAACCATCCATGACATCCGTGCGGATCTGACCTAACCACAACCCAACCCCAACCCATTTACCAGCCTACACCTTAGTATCTTTGAGGGAGTGTAAATTATACTAAACTATACTTTTCTGTAGACTTTGTATACGAAAAAGATGCGCCTAGTGCACGCGAATTGATTTTGTTAATTGCTTCCTAGATTAGATCTATATTAGTGGGGATATTAGGTGTTAAAGGTAGTGGTGTTGTTTTGGTTTAAGAGGGAAAAAAAGATAATTAGAGAAAGTGTGTGGATATGGGATTTGTAGTCGTGTTCAAGGTACGTGTGGGGTTTTGTGAGTAGTAGAGTGTAATAAGTATAACAGAAGAGTGTAAAGGAGATGTAACGTAAATGCTAACAACAAATAGGGCAAAGCAGCAAGATAGGAGTTTAATTGCGGTCCTAGACAAAATAAATCAAAGGTAATTAGTCTTCCTTTGTTGCGTAGTAAAATCTGCTAACTTGTGAAAAGAACAAGACAGACGCGTTGCTTAATTATGTACAATCTTATTGCGCGAGTAAACCTTAGGTAGTAGCGGTGAAATGAATTTAATATTTAAGACAAGATAAAGAAGATATCGAGGAAAATATTTATCTCGCTAGGCTCACGCGAGCCTCCATTGGTAGCTTCGCCCAGATGTTGTTCGTCTTTCTTTGCAGCCAATCCACAGCTCCCCGCGACGGCATTAGATCAAAACAATAGAGAAGCTTAGCTAGTACACCGCGTACCTCATGTAACGCTATGTTCTTGCCAATACACGTTCTAGGCCCAGTTCCGAAGGCAAGCCAAGCCACTCGATTATCGTAGCGGTGGTACTCAGAGAATTCAAGCTCGTCAGGGATCCATCGCTCCGGAACGAACTTATCAGGATCTTTCCAATGAAGAGACGAGTTGTTCATTGCCCATGCGGCAACAGCCACTTCAGTCTGTCGTTCCGAGTCAGCGCTTGAAACCCGGCGAACCAAGATCGTGCACAAACCTCGCCGGGAAGGAACTGATCACACACTGAGTTCCCACCCACGGCAATTTCCCGTTGGGGTCCTAGGCCAACCTGTCCAACTGGGTACACTGTACGATATTCAGCGTCTGCCCGTCCCATCTAATACATACAATATTAGAATTAAAACGCGCACTCACTTCTTAATGCTTCCTCAATGACAGCGTTCATAAACCCCATTTTCTGGACGACATCGCTGGTCAACTCGGATATGTCTGAAACTGCCCGGATCTCACGGATGAGCTTCTTCATCTTGCTGGGGTTGTTGAGAAGCAAACAAGTAATAGTTGTCAGGGTGGTACTAGTAGTTTCCGTCCCAGCCACCATCAACATATTCGCATTTGCATCCATTAGCGTGCGAGGCATGATCTCTCCTGACTGCTTGAGGACGTAGCCAAAGATGTCTGGTCTTCCATCATTGTCTTTTTCCAATCTCTTGGAGACAAGAGCGCTGCAGTGTTGCATATGCTTTCGAGACTCTTTCAGATAACCTTTCGGAGCGAATAGGTTGAACCACAAACCACCCAAAGGGTATGACTTTATAACAGACCTTTTGTCTGTAGTAAAAGAACATGTCAGTAATCTTTGCTCGTAGTCAAAAGATTTCGAAGACATACTCAAAAGCTTGTACATGACAAACACAGCATGGACCCATGAGGACTCGACTCCAGTTTCAAGCTGGCCAAGTCCCTCTCCAAAAGTCAGATCGCCCATAACATCAAATGTAAGAAAATTGTATAATTTCCCCAAATCCACCTCTGCTTCGTCATTAGGACTGGCAGTTATCGCTTCCCTTACTTTGCGTATGAGCTGGTCAATGTATTCATAAACTAACATCTCTTGTTTTTTCCATGCTTTTTCACTAAAAGCTGGATTGAACTGTTTCCTTTGTGCAGCATGACCAGCCGGAGTGGGTTCGAGGGCCATCGGTAGCCGACCGCTGGGCATATTCTTTGCAACCCGATCCAGGTTCTTGACGTTGGGTTTAGCATCCCCGTGCTTGTGTCCATAAATATCTTTCCATGCTGCGGGATCAATAAAGGATAGGCGATTTGGGCCCAGACGGATTATCTCCCCATATCTTTTGTGCTCTATCGCTTCCCATCTTAGGATAGATCCTTTGATGAAATGATATGTCCATACCAGGCTTGTTAGTTTGCAAACTAGTGGGCCCGGATACTTGCTGAGGGGATGCATCCAAATCCGGTAGATGAAGATGCTGACAACGTAGGCAAAGATTAAGCTGAGAAACGTTTTTAGGTTGAAAATCTTCGGGCTGATACTGGTTTTGATCAGCTCTAAATGAACCAGCTTCAGAAGCGCTGTCCATGCTTCATTAATCGTCTCCAGTGTCGGTGGTCTTTCGTTCATTGTCGGTCCAGTAGCTAAGATGAGGTGAATATCCTGGAAAGTGTCGTTGAATTCGTTTATCGAGATACGCAGTAGTCTTGTAGACGAAGACCGCGTTTAGTTCACCAACGGTGGCTGGTATTCCACCATTTAACGGTAGCGTTTGGCGGAGAGTTGGCTGCTTGCGCTGGCTTTCGACTTAAACGGCCCGAGTCGTTAAAACTGCGGCAGAACCCCCACAGTGGACTGACAGTAAGCACTACTGTATACTATGGTATCAGGCGAAAGTAATGTATGTGGGCCACAAGCAAGGGGCTGTTGCAGTTGGGCCAAGTTAGGATGGCCTAGCTTACCTAATTTTGGCAGGCGTACGGTATTAGGCAGGTTTTATGTAAAGTTACTCCAGATTCCGGAATATTAGTGTCTCTACATACATACTTACACCTCCTACCATAGTATGTATGTATACGTTTCCCTTAGTAAGGGTGTAGGTGCGGTGTAAGTGCAATCCCCGCCTCTATCACTGCTAGATGCCCCTGCAGACCTCATGCTCTGACAACGTGCATACAGGTAATATGCTTACCCCGGCACTTTGTAAAACAGTCCATGCCGGCCCGACTTTAAATAGTGTGAAGGTTACTGACAAAACTGCCACCTACTGTGGCATGATGGTCATGCGCAGTGAGGAAAACCTTTCGATCTAATCTAGTAGTAGCTTAGTTTAATCACCCAATCTTACTGTGCCAGCTTACTGTGGTGCCCCCTAGAAGTTTGCAATCGCCCCACTCCTCAACGCCACCTCGCGAACTTGTCAATAACTAGCTAATCCAGGTAGAGACTTATCTCTATTTAGAATGCTAAGTGTAATTTACGATAAGAACGCTTCCTACCCGAGAGATCCGATACGTTTGGCACCTCCGAGACGGGATTGAAAACTTCTAGGGTGTACTACAATAGTTGAATATACTCACTCGAACAGCCACACTTATGTAGCTAGACTGGGCCCACAAGCACAGTTTAGATAAATCTTTTCTCCGTTCTGTCTTTGCAAGACAACCAGATTATTTCAAAATTTGCAACATGATGTGGTTGACTGCATGTCTGCTATCGTTGATCACGTGCATTGGCATTATAGCCATCCGCCGGCTGTATTTGAGCCCGCTCGCACGCTTTCCTGGCCCGAAGCTGGCCGCTCTCACCTTTGCGTATGAATTTTACTTCGATTTTTTCGTAGATGGCGGCGGCAGATACTGGGTTGAGATTAATCGCATGCACGACAAATGGGGTAGGTAACACATGGCTGCGAAATGTGGCTCTATATCGCAAAGATGCTGACCGTTTTCTGTTCTTTAGGACCGATTGTGCGTATCAATCCATGGGAAGTGCATATTCGCGATCCAGCGTTCAACGAAGTCTACAAGATTTCAAGGAGGTCATCTAGGCCATGGTGGTATTATCGATCAAATGGACCACCTGATACTGTACTACAGGCTGGGTATGGCAACCTCAAAACTAGCGGTCGCCCTGAACGGACGTCCGTTCTTTCTCAATTCCCATCTTTACTGACTGTCTGTAACAAGGCCTCACGAACTTCATCGCATGCGACGCGAGGCTATATCTCCCGTCTTCGCCTCATCCCATGTTCTGTCTCGTGAAGAACTGTACGAAGAATTAGTGCAAAGACTGCTTGCGAGGATCCGAACCTTCAAGGGCACCGGCGGGGTTTTAACCTGTACGCCTCTTACTACTCTCGAGTTTTGAAAACTGCTAACCGTTGATTTCTTCATACACAGTGGGACATGCTTTCCGATGCCTAGCCATCGACATAACGTGTACTACGAACCTCGGGTATGATTTCGGTTTTGTTGAAGTTGAAGACTTTGAGTGTGAAATGTTCAACATGGCAAGGAATTTGGGACGCATGAACATGATCAGTCGTCATATTGGGCACTGGTTCTTCGGAGTGATGCGAGCACCGGCACGCTGGGCCAAACGCATAGAGCCTGCTAGTCCTGGTATGGTACGCGTTCTACGTTTCCGAAATGTAAGTCGTCCTTCTCCTTTTTACACTGTACCAAAGCTGATATGAACTGCGTTTCCTACAAGCAGTTGATCGATCAAGCTGTCACAGATCAGTACCTTGCTGAAACCATGCCCTCAACTAAGATGGAAAAGATTGCCGACACAGACAAACACGATGGATTTACATCTACTGTTCAGAGTATTCTCAGTTCAAATCTCCCGGCTGATGAAAAGAAGCTAGCCCGTGTGGTAAACGAGGTATGGTTGTGCATAAATGCGGGCATCGACACGACCGGCCAAGCCATGACAACTGCGGCATGCATGCTGCTCAACCATCCTCAGAAGCTCGCAAGACTAAGGAGAGAAATTGGAGAATTGGAAGAGAGACTTGGGAGGCTGCCCTGCTATCAAGAGCTCCGGGAACTCAGCTATCTCAATGCAGCCATACAGGAGGCATTTCGACTAAACCATCCTATCGCCGGCCGCTTGCCTAGAACAGACCACGACAACGAAATCCAGTACGGAGACGTAGTGATTCCTAAGAACGTTACAGTTTCTACTTCGACATACGATATCTACCTCGACCACAACGTATTCCCTGATCCGTATGATTTTATACCAGAGCGATGGCTTGATGAGGTCAAACGAAAGCGCTTGCGCAAGTATATAAACAATTATGGGCGCGGGATACGTAATTGCGTAGGGATGGAGGTGGCCAACATGGGACTTTACTTGAGCTTAGGACGCCTATTTTCCCCTTCATCTGGCTTTGACTTATCGTTGCATGGTACTATCTATAAGCGCGATGTCGCTTTCTACGCCGACTTTTTTGGGACGTTTCCTACGAAGGACTCAAACCATGTTCAAGTAACCGTTTCATAAAGTAATTTCGTCTTACATGACGGTTGACGAGTTAATTTGTGGATCGGAAACCCTCTTTTTCCATAAATCTTCCAGTCATGTAGCAGCCTTTGGATCCGTTGAATTTTAGGAATTATTCAATTGGCGCATGGGGCAGCTCGGCTGCCGGCTCTACTTTTAAAAGTTTGCATATGACATATGTGGTCACGTGGAGAGATCTATTCATAGCTGAACGCTAAAGTACTTAAGGTTCCCGCAGCTACAACTGTTTAATCTGCTTTCAACATATCGAGCTACTTCTCAACTTTCTGCACTACTTCATATTCGGTAGTCATCAGAACTTTGCCTATGGATCCACTTCTTGCTGAACTTGCCGTCAAGTACGGTACAGATAAACACAGAGAAGGAAAAGTGGTGATAACCCGGCAAGGCACCTCCATGGAGGTAGGCGGGCATCTTTATGCACCACACTACGACTTCCATTTTCGCCCCTTCCGCCACCGCGAGATCAATGTCCTGGAGATCGGCGTGGGGGGATTCGACGACCCAAAGGCTGGGGGAGATTCACTGCGGATGTGGAAGGAGTACTTCCCTAAAGCGCATATTGTGGGCCTTGATTACTACGACAAGACTGCGTTACAGGAAGACCGGATCCGAATCTACCAGGGAAGCCAGGACGACCAAACTCTCCTTCAAAAGATACACGAGGAATGCAGGGGGTTCGAAATAATTATCGATGATGGAAGCCACCGCTGTGACCACGTAATCGCCTCTTTCAAGATTCTGTTCCCACTCCTAAAAAAAGGTGGCATTTATGTGGTGGAAGATTTGGAGACATCGTATTGGAAAGTTACAGGCGGATCTAGCACTGACTTGAACATGACAACCTCTTCGATGGGGTTTTTTAAGAGTCTTCTCGATGGACTAAATCATGTGGAGTTTGAGCTTCCTGGGTACAAGCCAACTTATTTCGACAAACACATTATATCCATGACCTTTTATCACAACCTGGTTGTCATTTACAAGGGTGATAACGACGAGGAAAGTAATGTTATGGTAGACAACCAAATGCCAGAGACATTGGCGTCGCTTTGGAAGAAGTTTGATTGGATGCAAAAATAGCTTCAGCGACGCCCTCTCAACAATAGACTACCTTGGCAGTCAATATAATGCTTGGTTTCTAGAGTCAGAGATCTTCATGATATCGAGAAGGCAGCAGTCGATAGATTCTCGTTTGCTTCAGCATATGGCCGCGTATCAATTTCAGCTACCAATTTGTCTTACACTTTGATTTGACATAGCGATATCATAGACCAGATGATTTGCAACAGACATTTCCTACTTTTTTATTTTTAAGGTGTCAAAGGTGGTTGTTGTGGTAATCAAAATGGGTTTTCCAAAAAAGTGAAAAGCAACTACCCTCTACTAATCAGTCGCAAAAGTTAAAAAGAGTTTGTGTGTAGTTAACAAAATTCAAACGGTGAGTAGATAAGGTCTACGCGCTAGGCGAGCGCTTAGAGCAGAAAAGCTCAGACCACTGAGTGAAATCAGGGTCAAAATATTTGCTGAAAGTACCAAAAACGACACCAATTGAAACGTGTTCAACGGCGATTGCCAGCCTATGGCTGGCAACAAGAGTGCGATGGAGGTGGAGGAGGTGATATTTCTTACATATTCTTGGCCTTTCCACGCGCTATCAGCGTTAATAATTTAGGACTGTAAGTCACTATATTACTCTCTAGAGCTAATGCTGTTGAGGTGCTCCAAAACAGAAATCTTGGCTTTACTATGGTAGGAGGCGTAAGTAATGTATGTGGGCCACTAACAAGGGGTTGCTGCACTAGAACTAGGTTGGGATGGCTAAGCTCACGTGAACATTACTTACGCCTCCTACTATAGTATCTCTAGACTCGGGCCGTCTCGTTTCCGTCTGCTGTAGTACCCCCTGGAAGTTTTCAATCACCCCACTCAACAGGCAAATCTATCGGATCTCGCGTAGGAAGCTAATGTGCGATAAGTAAAAGGTAAAATACACTTAGTGTTCTAGATAGAGACAAGATCTAATCTAAATTAGTTGATAGCTTGTAATTTAGCAAGAGTAGGACGTATAGATTACGCACTAGTACGCTCCGCGGGGTGGCGTGGTGGGTGGGGACGATTGAAAACTTCTAGGGGGTACCACAGTATGTATCTGGAATTACGAAGTTGCGGATCTTTTCTGAAGGCTACTTTGTCAAACATGAGCCCGGCCCCTGCTTGCATGAGATAATCGGAGTTGTATATCGGCCCGACGGATACACTCCCACTGTACCTACAGCTAGCTCGCCTACAAGGTACTACTATCCTATTCAAGGTCAGCTAAACGTGAGCGCAAGCTTAGCCGAACTCCACCGTCGCCGTTCCGTTAGTCGGCAACACATCACAGATGACGCGTCCCGAACCGTGCAACATAAGCACTACTGCTTCTTAGATCGGCCAGCACAAACGGTCCACATTAGTCGCATTTGGAGTGTGTCACAACGACCGCAAAGCGAGTATGACTAGAGCATGCTAAACAGTTTCGCAGTATGAACTCCATGATAGGGCTTGTTTGTATTATGCAATACTCTTAGCAGAACCTGATTGCCATACAAACAATTACACATCTGCTGTGAGAATATGTCCGACTGTCATGTAATGATTTGTGACAAAGTCTTAGCTACTATGCGGGGTTGACGTTCAAACGCAGTCTAGAAAACTTCGGCCAAAAGTTGCTTAACGATGAGATATAAACCCTGCTCTGTATTAGTGGTTTACCGCTTCACTGCCTTGTAGGGGATTGTTTCACCAACCCACAAAACCTGCAGCTCCCTGATGTCATACACTACTCACATAGTGAGACTTGCATGTTTAAGACGGTAGCTCTGTGCTATCCGATGCGCTTCCGTGTCAGGGCTCATGGTAGACAGATCTTATCTGACCGAGTCTTCAACACTCCGTCGGCCGCTAGTATGACGGAAGAGACTAAGAAGAGGCGAATTGACGGTGGGGAAGACGTGGTTGCACTTGATGATCATAGCCTGATACAGGGTGAGCAATATAATGATGCTGTTCGGCAGTGATGGATCTGTAACGCAGCGGTGAATTGCTTATGCGGACGATGGTCAACATCACACGACCACGCATTGTATAGTTATCTTAACTCCCGGGACCCGCTTGTTCTGTCTGGCTTGCATCTCAACATCGGATAACCCAGTACCGTCGCCGCGATCAACGTCACATTCGGCCTTTTTAAAAGTTCCTTAGCTTGAGTACATACGTAGTAATACGTTCGCGCAAGGATAATAGTTCGAAATTGCAGTGGTGCTCAATCAGCGTCCCGTCGGGTTTGAGCGGTGAAGATAAAATAATTCCGACCGTAGCTACATTTACTATGTAGCCTACCACTTGCAGCTGAAACTGTAAGATGAGGAGTCGTCTTGAAGTGGCAAACGAAATACACGCATCACCTTTCTTATATTAAAAGCATGCTTGATTCGTCTGAGGTTTTTGATCCGCCTAGTCTAAATATTCGCTATCTTTACTGTCCAAGCCTTTCACGTAGACGTTCCACATCCATTTCAAACATTTCAAGTTTCGGGTTTGAAACCGATCTCTTTGTTACTTCTACTAGTCGAAAACGTGTCAATCACGGCGTGAACGAACATGGAGTTCCCCCCCGTCCCAACTACGAACAACCACAACAAAAGACTGCCTATTACTGCCGAGACACTAGAATCGATCACCATACCCTTGCAATCTGACGAGATAGGCATTTCCCTGGAAGAGAAGTTTAATCTTACCTCTGCAGCCTGCGCTCGGTACATCTACTGGTCCGTCGAAGAGATACGAAATCGCGGATTAGTCGTAAAGACGGACCATCGAGCTCATTGGTGGAGGGCATTACAAACCTTTGTGGAATCAGAGCCAGGCCGTGCGCTTGTTAGACAGAGTCCAGATACAAGTGAGGATCTGCAGCAGCTTACTTCGAAGCTAGGCGTCGAAGGTGAAGCCATAGCTCAGATCGGGCCCAAGTTGGTTGGCCTGCTGACTGGTCAAATCTACCCGCTTTCCCTGCTCCTTAAGGACAATCTGCTCTTCCGTATGTACCTGTCTGATGAAGGCGCCCGACCAAACCGTTACGTGGCTGAGTATACAAAACTCTTCACTTCTCAAAAGAAAGACATGAAGATACTAGAGGTCGGCGCTGGAACTGGGGGAACGACATTTCAGGTGCTCCTAGCATGTAGTCCCGACGGAGAGCCCTTCTGCGCCGAATACACGTTTACGGACATTTCCACAAGCTTTTTCAAGACAGGCCAAACGACTTTGAAGAAGTGGGAACATCTGCTCAATTTCCAGAAACTGGACATTGAGAGCGATGTTTCAAGGCAGGGATTCGAAGAGCACGCTTATGACATGGTCATCACTGCCAACGCTATTCATGCTACGCGGTCTCTTACAAATTCTCTGGGACATATTCACAAGCTCTTAAAGCCAGGCGGTATTCTTGGTCTTGTGGAGCTTACTCGGCTGACGCCGTATTTTAACATGGCTTTTGGCGCGCTTCCAGGCTGGTGGCATGGTGTTGATGAAGGCAGAGTTGAAAGCCCACTGCAATCCCCGGAGCAATGGGATGACTGCCTCCACAAATCCGGGTTCTCGGGCACTGACTTGATAGCCTACGATCTTCCAATACCTGAAAGACACAGCGCTCTGTTACTTTCTACTGCTCTTTAAAAAGAGAACTTTACTTTATCAGTTACAACTCTCTATACGGCGTCAGGAAATTTTCTCAGCTCAAATAATGTGCAACTCATCAATTCTAGATCAACCTTATAACAGAGTCTCTGAAATTTAGAGCTAGTGGCTATTCATTCGCCTGGTTCTAGAATGACTTTACAATGCACAGCTAGCTAGAAACTACACAGACCAGCTTCTTCCCTCTAACCTGCCCCTTACGCACCTGGTCTAAAGCTTCACGGGCGGCAACCAAGCCGCCCTGGTGCAATTCCAGAGGATGTGGCTGAATCAAGCCCTCATCAAGCAGGCGCTGTGCCAAAATATACCAGGCCTCAGCACAGGCACGGTTTTCGGGGCGCTCGTCCAAGTCAAACGGCGCAGCCCAAGCAACCCTATGACCAAACTGCGTGTATCCGCAAATCCAATCTGGTATTACACTACGACGCGTGTGCCCGCGCAAAGGGAAAGGATCTAGTGCCAGGTAACGGCCGCCGTGGGGGCCTATGGCTTGATAGCAGATCTCCATGGATGTCGAATCGGTGATGCAGTCTAGAACCAGACCCAGCGAACCCGCCGTGTGTTGAAGAATTTCGGGCCCGCAGTTGGGCAATCGATAGTCGAAGGTGGCAACGGCGCCCAAGGAGAGAGCCCGGGGGGCCGATGATGGGGAACAAGTTGTAATGGGTGTCAGGCCGAGTAGCCTCAGGACCTGAATCGCCATGGCGCCGGAGGCAGTGCCGCCTCCGTAGACCAGCACATATACCGGTCTGGACTTCTTGTTCGCTGTAATTGGTTGCAGGAGCCCTTCCGCCTCTGGCATGGGAATCTGCAGGTGTTGGAACAACGCTAGCCCCACGGTTGCCATCGCAGCCGGCAGTGATGCAGCCGTTGGAAAGTCCATATAGTCGGGGAGGCGCCAAAGTAGCTCGGCAGGGCATGCTGCATATTCGGCGAATGCGCCATTATCTAGTCTGAGGGGGTTGTTGCCGAATATGCCGCCCATCACGCGATCGCCAATGTGCCATCGGTCCGTCCTAACGTTGCTACCGAGAGCGACTACGACACCGGAGAAGTCGGTACCGCACGTCGCACCGCGTGTAGGTGACATGTCGGTGGATTTTCCGTCCACGGGGTTGATGCTGATACAAGCAACCTGTACGAGCACTTCAGAGGGGTCCAGTACCGGGAGAGCAGCATTTTGCGCCAGTTTGAATTGGTTTGGTCCAACCACCTTGAGCGCTTTTTGAGTGGTGGGAAGAATTTGATGCACGGTGACCGCCATTGTATTATCAGTAAACCTGGTTGAAAAACAAAGTTTGGCTCAGAAAGTGAATATGATAGTCTCTCAAGAAGGACACTTTATATGCATACACAGTGGCATTGCTAATCCGCTCTAAGTTAGATTATTACTTGGAAGCCTGGTGGTCGAGATTCGATAGGCTGCTTCTAACAAGAGTACTCGGCGACCCGATCGCCTTAGGGACTCATCACGGATATTTCGACGAGTTGACCTTTACAGGAATACCAAAGCAATCTTATGAAAAGTTCCTTCAATTACAGATACTTGCGACGACAGCTCTTTCTTCAACTCGGACTTCTAAGTAATTTCTGGCATATATATTGGCCTTACGGCAACTGCCGCTATGCATGTAATTAATCTCAACCAACCTTAACCAAGTAGTACTACTATCTACATTCCTCGATTTTAGTCAGCACCATCAGGACTACAACATGGTAGGGAGCCGGACGCGTGTCTTTGTTAGCTAACACTAAAAAGGCTACCTAAGCTGCGGGTACCTAAATAATATAGCCGACAAAAGTTGCATCCACAGTTCACGAGCAAGTTACTAGAACTTACTTTAGTAAGCGTAAGCCTATAAGGTCTACATGGATAATTATTTAGTTTGGTAAACATTGACGTGGCCGTACAGATATCGGCAGTTTCGCACGGCGATCACAATGCTGCCTCAAACCAGCAACGTGCTCAGCACTGTTGCCGTACTTTCGAATAACGGCTCTTGATATTATTCCGCCTCAATGGAACTCTACAACTGAGTTTATTTTTCCTGCTCCTAGCCCGCCTTGTATAGCGGTATGTACACTTTACTTGGGGCATCACTTTCTTCATATGTTTAGCCTTTTTTGGCAAACACCCGTCGAGTTTCCAGTCATATGAGCGTTGTAACTGATATTCTTGTTTTTAGGCCTAAGACCAAAATGTGTTCTGTGGATGAACCCATCGCCATCATAGGCTCGGCATGCAGATTTCCCGGCGGCTCCAACTCCAGTCTCAAGCTTTGGGAGCTTTTGAAGCAACCTCGGGACATTGTAAGAGAATTTGACCCAGAAAGATTGAATTTAGGGCGATTCTACAACACAAATGGCGAAATACACGGGTCTACAGATGTGAAGGGAAAATCATATCTATTGGAGGAAGATAGCCGTCTCTTCGATGCAGGATTCTTCGCTATCAATCCTGTAGAAGCAGCTGGCATGGACCCTCAACAGCGTTTGTTACTAGAGGTGACGTACGAAGCATGTGAAGGCGCTGGCGTGACGCTTGAGCAGCTGAGGGGTTCCTTAACCTCGGTGCACATAGGGGTCATGAGCAACGACTACGCGACGATTCAATACCGCGACACAGAGACACTGCCAAAGTACAATGCCACCGGTACTGCTAACAGTATCCTCTCGAACCGCGTTTCATACATATTCGACCTCAAGGGTCCTTCGGTGACTATCGACACAGCCTGCTCCAGCTCTCTGGTAGCGCTCCACTATGCTGTTCAGGGGCTTCGTAGTGGTGATAGTAAGATGGCTATTGTCGGCGGCACCAACCTCATATTAGACCCTTCGCCCTTTATTGCGGAGTCCAAATTGCAAATGCTATCGCCCGACTCATATTGCCGTATGTGGGATAAGACGGCCAACGGGTATGCCCGCGGCGAGGGTATCGCTGCACTGCTGTTGAAACCACTCAGCGCAGCGCAGCGCGATGGTGACGCGATTGATGGTATCATCCGTGCTACTGGGGTCAACTCAGACGGTACGAGTCGAGGAATCACCATGCCCTTTGCCACGGCACAGTCAGCCCTAATCAGACAGGTATATCGTCGGGCAGGGCTAGATCCCATGCGGGACGCCCCGCAGTACATCGAATGCCATGGTACAGGCACGCAGGCGGGCGATCCGATCGAGGCGCGTGCCATCTTTGACGCCTTCTACTGCGACAAGAAGACGGGAGATATCAAGGAGGATGCGCAAACGATTTATGTTGGGTCCATCAAAAGTACGTTAAGATTCTGCGTGGTATCATCTTCTTGGGCGAAAGCAAAAGTACTGACAGCAATTCAGCGGTCATTGGTCACCTGGAAGGCTGCGCTGGACTAGCAGGTGTTATCAAAGTGCTTCTTGCCATGAAGTACCGCAGCATACCACCGAATATGCACTTCGGTGAGCTTAACCCTAAGATTGCACCGTACTATGGGCCTGGAGCTCTAGTGATCCCCGAAAAGCTGTTGCAGTGGCCCCAGCCGTCACCAGGCAGCCCTCTGCGAGCCAGCGTCAACAGTTTTGGTTTTGGTGGCACCAATTCTCATGCCATCATAGAGAACCCGCCAGAAGGTAGCGCCCAGGCTCAGCGCCAAGCCCGAGCAGCCGGTGGCGTTGTTGGCCCTCTGCTCTTTTCCGCAAACTCGGGACCAGCATTGTTGCACAACGTGCGGTCGCACCTAGAACACTTGCGGAAACGTGTCGACATTGACCTCGAGGATTTAAGCTGGGTGTATCAGACGCGGCGCTCTACACATCGCGTGCGCGCCTATTTTACAGGCATGACCCGACAGGACGTCTTAGACGCCATGGCCCGGTTTGTGGCAAGCCACGACCCATCAGCCACCCCAGGCGGCGGAGACATGGGTGGCATCGCACGCCTAATCAACAGCAAAGAAACACCGGGAATTCTTGGCATCTTCACTGGCCAGGGCGCGCAGTGGGCCAAGATGGGCTGCGAGTTGCTCCGCATCTCGCCACTCTTCCGGTCGAGCCTGGCGGCCTGCGAGGCGGTGCTGAAGCACGACCTGCTGCCGGGCGACGCGCCCAAGTGGTCGCTGGCCGACGAGTTGACCAAGGAGGCGGCCGAGTCGCGCATTTCCGAGGCTGCGCTGTCGCAACCTCTTTGCACCGCACTCCAGATCGCCCTGGTGGACATGCTAGCCGCTGCCGGCGTCAAGCTTGCGGCGGTTGTGGGCCACTCGTCGGGCGAGATTGCCGCTGCGTATGCCGCCGGCATCCTCACGGCTCGGGCCGCCATGCAGATCGCCTACTACCGCGGATTCTATGCCCGTAGCTGCTGTGGGCTGGGCGGCCAGAAGGGCGGCATGCTGGCGGTGGGCCTGTCCATGGAGGCGGCCCTGCGTTTCTGTCGCCAGCCTGCGTACAAGGGGCGTCTGGTCATGGCCGCGAGTAACGCGCCGCAAAGCTGCACGCTGTCGGGCGACGTGGATGCCATTGACGAGGCCAAGCAGCAGCTCGACGGCGACAAGACGTTTGCGCGCAAGCTGCTCGTCGACACTGCCTATCACTCGCACCACATGAAGGCCTGTGCCGACCAGTATCTGCAGGCGCTCCTGGAGTGTGACGTGCAGGTGGCGCCGCCCAAGCCGGGTTGTGTATGGAACTCGAGTGTGCGCGGCGACACGCGTCTACTTCGCGACCTTGCCTCTCTCAACGGACCCTACTGGGTCGCGAACATGGTCCAGACGGTCAAGTTCTCCCAGGCGGTCGAGTCATCCATCTGGCATGGAGGGCCGTGGGACATGGCCCTCGAGATTGGACCCCACGCCGCGCTCAAGGGCCCGACGGAGCAGACACTCAAGGCGGCCTTTGGCGCCGTGCCGCAGTACGCCAGCCTGCTGCGGCGCAACGCCAGCGACATCGAGGCATTCCAGACGGCCGTCGGCCACGTGTGGGCGCAGCTCGGCCCGGGCCATGTCGACTTTACCGGCTACCGGAACAGCTTCTTCACCAGCCCTGCCCCGCCACTACCCCGCATGATCGGCGGCCTGCCTACCTACTCGTGGGACCACGACACGGTCCACTGGCGCGAGTCACGCACTTCGATGCGCTACCGCACCGCCCGCCACGGCGGCCACGAACTCTTAGGTCGCCGTGTCCCGGATGACAACCAACACGAGCTGCGGTGGCGCAATGTCTTGAGGCTGGGCGAGATGCCCTGGCTGCGCGGCCACGACGTGCTTGGCGCAGTGCTGCTGCCGGCAGCCGCCTATGTATCCGTCGCGGCCCAAGCCGCCCAGCAACTGGCCGCCGACATCGCCCCTCACAGCCCGCTCATCCGTCAGCTGTCGATTGAGCATGTCGACATTCTGCGCCCGGTCGTGGTGCCTGACAACACGGACGGCGTTGAAACTCTGTTTACCGCCCAGGTGCTTCCTTTTGGCCCCAGCACGACCGCTGCAAACGAGGCCGTGCGTCCGCTCCACGCACGATTCTCGTATTACGCCTGCCAGGATGAGGCCGCGGGATCCATGATTCACACGTGCAGTGGCAACTTGGTGATTCATCTCGCCTTTGCACGTGGTACTGGCTCAGCCCACACTTGTGCCCTGCCGCAACGACAGTCTGTTCTGGAGAACCTTGTCCATGTAGATGGCGATCAAGTATACGACATGTTCCGTGCCATGTCCCTAAACTACACGGGTGCGTTTCAGGCCATCACACAAAGCCGCCGCTCTCTCAACTACGCTGCTGCAACTGCCTGCTGGCCGCTAGACTCGCCCATTGCAGCCACATTGTCACACTATGTCTTGCATCCGGCCATCCTTGATGTCGCTTTCCAGTCCTTGTTTGTGGCGCACATGCATCCCGCTGTTGAGCAAGCTAAGTCGGCACTGCTGCCGTCACACATTGACCGAGTCATCATCGATCCTCAAGTTACCGTCGCCAACAGCACCGATATTACATGCAATTTTGACGCCTGGGTTGGGTCTGCCACAAGAGCAGTACTCGATGGCGACATCAACATCTACCATGGCGTGTCTGGTCGAGCATTTGTCCAGGTCGAAGGCCTGTCTGCAAGAGCAGCTGACGGAGGTCAGAGCGCCTCTCTCGACAAACACGTCTTCTGGAAGACGGTCAACGGTCACGACATATCATTGGGAGGGCTGTTTCTCCCGACATGTGATTCCACACCACACGCTGTAGACCAAAACTCGCTTTCAGCATCTGTAGTCACCGACTATGCCATTGGCCAGCTACTGAAGCAAATAACCTTCAAGTTCCCACGCTGCAAGGTGCTGAACATAGGTAATGGCACAGGCGGGGTCAACACAGCACAGAGCATCCTAGATACGATAGTGAACATGTACGATTCATACACATACACCGATCCATCTCCACATGTTCTTCCCGATGCTGCCGCTGCGCTAGCCAGCTATGAAAGAATGGTCTACAAGACTCTGGATATTCACCAAGACATGGATTCTCAGGGGTTCAGTGCCCACTCATATGATATTATTATCGCACCCCATGTGCTGTCTGCCATCTCTACTACCGGAAGACTAGATGAAACCATGGCCAAGGTTTGGACGTTGCTACGTCCTGGGGGCTACTTGGTGCTGTCAGAGAGGACTGGAAGTCGTCGCTCGGCCAGCGGCTCTTTGTACAGTAGCGTATCAACACTCTCATCTAGAGAGTGGCAGAAACGGCTCCGTCTCTCTGGGTTTCTCGGCGCCGAAACAGTTTTCTATGACAATGCGGACGAGAGCAGCCATTTGCACTCATGTCTCGTAACACGGGCCATCAACAACGACTTCCTGCGTCTTTTTCAGCCTCTGGCTTCTGCATCCATATCCACCAGATCACTAGTTATCATAGGAGGCCAACGTCTGTATAGCATCAAGGTGATTGACGAGATTAAGAATATTTTCCCATCGTCATGGTGCCAATCACAGTTGGTACGCGTCGTACCCAGCATCGATGAGTTAACACTAGACGACCTAGGGGGTGCAATGGTCGACGTCATATGCCTCCAAGACATCGATGAAGCTCTGTTTGCACGGCTGCCGATAACCAAATCCCGACTTAAAAAGCTACAGCTACTGCTGATGTCAGCTAAGAACCTGCTATGGGTAACGGGTGCAGGCACATCTCATAGTCCACGCGCCAGCATGATCATTGGTATTGCTCGTGTCGTCCCGGTAGAGATACAACACCTCATCATACAAGTACTCGGGATTGAAATCAAAGCGAGTGAGGGCTCTATAGCGCACGCCCGGTACTGTGTTGAGGCTCTGCTACGTCTGCGGCACATGGACGATCTCAAGGCCAAGGCGTCGGGTGCGCAGTCGGGCTCGGACAGTATACTATGGGCCATCGAATCCGAGTCGGAAATGTTAGCCAATGGCACAATTCGAATTCAGCGTGTGATGTTAGATGCGGACTTGAATGAACAGTATAACGCAAAGTCGCGAACCATTGTCAAGACTGTTGACGCGACTAACGCCACAGTCCGTTCAATTATTCCGAAAGGGTCTTCCAAGATGCAGCTGCAGAGAGTAGAGCAGGCACTATTCCCGTCCTCCCTGAATCCTGGCAAGGGTGTTCAGATCCATGTCAGATACGCCATTCACATTCCTCCACTCTCCCACAACGGTCAAGGATTGTACCTAGTCTGTGGCAAGCAGGTAAGAAAACAGCGAGACCAGCAGGAACAAGCTGTCGTCGCTATTAGCGACACCAACGCCTCAAGACTGCTTTTAGAGTCTCAGAAGTTGGTTGTTGTCGGCTCAGAGCCATTAACGCCAAGATTCCTAGAGACTATTGCTGACGATTTGTTACGGTGTGCCATTACCGGTCGAGTACAGTCAAAAGCAGCAGCCAAAGCAGTTGGTGCATTGACTGTGCTCTTGATAGAACCCGAACAGCATATTGCGGAGAAAATCCGGGTCGAGCTTACGCAGGCAGGCCATCACGTATACTGCGTCTCGTTCAAAGCAGACGTTGATATTTCTGCTCACTGGGTTCAGCTGCATGCAAACATGTCCAGGCGGATGGTCAAGCAATTTTTGCCGTCATGCAGTATTGACTTGTTAGTCGATTGTTCCATGGACTCTAGAAACCGAGCCGATAGCGGTGAGAAGTTATGGGAATATCTACCACTTGTTCATGAGACGTGTCGTTTGGATGCCGAGCTTCTACAAGATGTTTTGAAGAAGAACGATGCCTCTCTGGCGACTTTGTTTGAGGCTGCAAGCATCAACATCAACTACATCAAAAACAAGGGCGAGACGCACTGCAATTGCAACATCAGGGCAGCAGGTGAATTGAACGGAGCAGACGCTGCAAATTTTACCTACCAGCGGTACATAACCGACTGGAGCCAGCAACAAGCGCTTCCCTTGACAGTGCAGCCCTTGAACGCTCATGTACTCGGCCTATTGCGGCCTGATCGCACCTATCTGCTAGCGGGCAGCTCCAATGGGCTAGGAATTTCTCTTTGCCGGTGGATGCTCAACCAGGGTGCCAAACATATTGTCATCACTAGCCGCAACCCCAAAGGAAATACTGAATTACAGGAAGAGGCACGCCGCCTCGGGGCGGCTCTTCAATTTCGAGTCATGGATATCACGGGGCGAGATCAGGTCATTGCTGCGGTGGACGACATTCGCAGAACCATGCCACCCATCGCTGGTGTATGCAATTTGGCTATGGTATTAAATGACAAGATGTTTCTTGACATGTCCGCCTCACAGCTCAACAGCACTCTGGAGGCCAAGGTAATTGGAACTGAGATCCTTGATGAAATTTTCAGCACCACCGATGCTCATCCACCACTCGACTTCTTCATTCTCACGTCGTCATTGGCGAGTGTTGTAGGCAACATTGGCCAGGCCAACTACCACTCCGCCAACTTATTCATGGTCGCTATCATAGAGAGGCGCCGTGCGCGTGGGCTAGCTGGCTCAGTCATACACATCGGTTGGGTCGCTGATACGGGCTACGTCGCCCGCTCGGATAAAAAGCACCAACTCGCAGATCATTTCCGAAGCATACGCTTCATTCCTCTCTCTGAGATTGACGTGGTGTATGCTTTTGCCCAAGCTATCCATACAAGCAAGCCGCGACCTTGTTTCGATTCTGCGTTGCACTGTAATGCAGATAGCTACGACATCACCATGGGCCTCGAGTTGCCAACAAATCCATTGCAGGAAAACCAAGCGAACAAGGCTTTATGGGTCTCATGCCCTCGGCTTATGACTTCGGCACCGTACAAAACCCTCTCGGCGTCATCGCCACAGCAGCGACCTGGAGACCAAGCTATCTGGAGCAGTAACGTGAGACAGCACGTCGACGATGCCGAGACCGAGAAAGTAGCAGTGGCCGCGGTAGCATCGGCTTTTGCAGCCAAACTGGAGATTATGCTACAGCTGCCGGTTGCCTCTGTGCAGGCGGACCTGGGGCGGCCCGTCATCGAGTTCGGCATGGACTCACTGATTGCCACTGAGATACGTACGTGGTTTCTTCAGCATCTGGATGTAGAAGTGGACGTGTTTAATATATTAGGTGGCGATTCGGTGATGCAAATTTGCACCCAGGCGATTAAAAGCATATGGACTGGCGACGGCAACAGAAAAAAAGTGATTAGGGAAGACGATGGAGTTGTTGCTCTTACCGTTTCTCCTACTATTTCTCTTGCTCCTGCTTCTATCGTACCTATCGACCCAGTTTCATTACATCAGTCCTCTGATGATAGGGTTGCTGGGGCAAAAGTTAGTAGCGTTGAGGGCGAAGCTGAGTCCAACGTACTATGGTCCAGATCTGAAGACTCCGAGAACTCAGCTTTCACACAAGTCAATGAGCATTGTTCCACAGTCTCAGAAATATCAAGCTTTGATGACGATCTGGAAGAAAATAGGGGCGAAGACAAGGAGAAGACGATACAATCTCCGACTATCATCTGCGAAGAACCCATGTCTAGTGCGCAATCCCGGATCTGGTTTGTGTCCAAACACCACGAAGATCCGACAGCCGAAAACAACGCTCTCCACTATCACATTCAGGGACACCTCAACACGGTCCGACTGCGGCGTGCACTACAAAAAGTGGCTAACCACCATGAGAGCCTCCGTACATGCTTCTACTCCCGTCCTGAGGATGGCCACCCTATGCAGGGTGTCATGGCCACTTCGGCGTTTGAGCTGACAGTAACTCATGCGAAGGATGGTCATGTCAATGCCGAGGACTACGATGCCACACTCCAGGACACCATCTCAAGATTGAAGTCTCGCGTGTGGGATCTTGAGCAAGGAAAGACTATGGCGATTGCTGCGCTGGGCAGAAACGCAACCGAGTATGACCTGGTTATCGGATATCACCACATCATCATGGACGGCTGGAGTGTTTCTCTGTTTCTCCGTGACGTGGACCGAGCATACCGAATGCAACCATTTGATACGGTTGCCCCGGTCTCGTATGTAGACTACTCAATTCATCAGCTGGCCAAGGAGAAAACGGGCTCACTTGACGGGGATATCGCCTTTTGGCGCGCCGAATTTGACAGCTTGCCTAATACTCTCCCATTGCTTCCCATGGCCCGAAGGCTCGAGCGATCCACTATTACTGGTCAAGAAAGCGGGAGCCACTACCTAGACCACTGGCTGAGTGAAACGCAGCTAGCGGCACAAACAGACCTTTGTAAGCGGCTGCGCATCAGGCCCTTCCATCTGCATCTCGCCATCTTGCAGGTCTTGCTGGCTCGTCTAGCTAATGTGGAGGATATATGTGTGGGCGTGGTCGACGCCAACCGTAGAGACCAGCGCTTTCAGGGTACCGTGGGGTGCTTTGTCAACATGCTGCCTCTGCGCTGTACCGTAGCTAGTACCACCACTTTTGCACAAGTCGCCATGCAGGCTTCACAAAAGGCAATAAACGTCTTTGTTCGTGGCACTGTACCCTTCGATCGTATTCTCGATTCCATACGAGTGCCTCGGATGTCGGGTGTCAACCCGTTGTTTCAGGCTGCAATCAATTACCGTTCAAATGTAGGAAACATTGACATACTGAACCTGCCACTGGGCGACGAATGCCGCATGCAGTTATCCGCCAGAGAAGTCAAGGAGGCTGAGAGCCCCTATGATGTGAGTCTTGGCTTTCTCGAGACCCAGACAGGCTGCCTAGTTCAGTTGTGGTGTCTGGCTGATCTGTACGACCAAAGCGCGTGTCGCACAATACTCCACTCCTATCTCAGCCTACTCGACGTGGTGGCTCACGAACCTCACGTTCTATTGGCAGATATAGTGCTCCATAAGGACACTGAAGTGAGCCACGCCCTTCAGATAGGCAAGGGTCCAGAGATGAATTTTGGCTGGCCCGAGACACTATCACAGCGCGTGCAAGACATGTGTATCTTGTACCCAGAGACGATTGCTATCACAGATACCCTAGGAAAGAGACTCTCTTATGCTCAGCTGATGAACAGGATCAGCCTAGTGGCCCAGAATATGCGAGATGTAGGAGCACGTCCTCAAACTCGAGTTGCCATCTTGTGCGAACCATCAGTGGATAGCGTGGTCGCCTTGTTGGCGGTACTCCACACAGGAGGTGTATATATCCCGCTGGATACCAGTTTACCCGCCTCCCGTCACACAGAAATGATGTACAGCTGTAAACCTACACTCTTGCTGTGCCATCCGCAGACAAGGCTGCGTGCGCAGGAGCTGCTTGAGCCGTTTCCTGATATCCGAACACATCAGATAAGTTCTGTTGATGGCCACGATAGCTTTGATGACATCGACCAAGTAGTAGCATCAGTCCCGCCTGTGCTTGTCGAGCCAGAGTCACCAGCCATCTGTTTGTTCACTAGTGGCTCGACCGGTAAACCCAAGGGAATCCTCCTAACACAGGCTAACTTTATCAACCACCTCGCACTCAAGACGCATGAGATGAGGCTGCAGCAAGAATGTGTGTTGCAACAGAGCTCTCTGGGCTTCGACATGTCGCTCATTCAGATCTTCTCAGCGCTCGCTAATGGCGGCCATCTTGTCATCGCTGGAAAAGACATCAGGCGCGACCCTATCGAGTTGGCCAATCTCATATACTGTGAGCGCGTAACGATGACAATCGCCACGCCGACGGAGTACTTGGCCTGGATTAATTCAGCCGCAGAGGTACTACAAGAAGACTCGGCCTGGCGATTTGCCTTTTCAGGTGGCGAACAGATCCCTCATCGGCTCAAGACCGATTTGCGTCGTCTGAATCTGCCCAATCTCAGCCTGACCAACTGTTACGGGCCGACTGAGATTACGGCAGCGGCTACATTTCAAAGCATCTCGCTGGAAGACGAAGTCGAAACAAAATTATCGTGTCTCTCTTCGACGGATTCAGAGGTCTGGTCCGAGTATGCAGTTGGAAAGGCACTGCCCAACTATTCGATTTGCATCGTGGACGCTGCTGGACATGTGCAGCCAACTGGACACACCGGAGAGATCTGTATAGGCGGCTCAGGTGTAGCTCTTGGGTATCTAGATGACTCTGACCAGACTAAGGACAAGTTTGTCAAGGATTTCATGGCTAAGTCCAAAGGATTCATGACTCAGCGTAGTTGCCGTATCATGTACCGGACCGGCGACAAAGGGCGCCTCCTATCTGACGGTACTCTTTTGTGCCTGGGGAGGCTGGACGGTGACACTCAGGTCAAAATACGGGGGCAGCGAATTGAGTTGCAAGAAGTTGAAATGGCTCTCTTGCGGGCGTCGGAGGGAGCTCTTGCATCCTTGGTTGTTTCCCTCCGTGGTGACGTACTAGTCGCCCATGGCACACTCTCTAGCCGTCGACTCGATGAATTTCCCAATGTAAATCGGCCTGACTTAGCTCAACACATCTTGGGTCGTGTTAAGGTCCCGCAGGCTTTTAAACCGGCTACTCTTTGCATCTTGGACACGATGCCAAGGACTCCAAATGGCAAGCTGGATCGCAAGTCCATTGCCAGACTCCCGTTAAAAATATCAGGAGTAGAGAAAAACAGATATCTGCAGAGCGGAGAAAAGATGACGGTTCGCGAGGGTGAATTGCGACTGCTTTGGGAGCGCGTACTACCCGCGCTTGTTAATTTGCATCTTGGACCCTCGTCCGATTTCTTCGTGTGCGGCGGCAACTCATTGCTGCTTATGAAGCTTCAAAAAGCAATTAGAGAAACTACTGCGGTACAGGTTAGTACGAAACACCTCTATGAGTCTAGTACGCTGCGCGCCATGGCCCAATGCGTCTTCGAGCGAGCAAATCATGCGGGCGAGCATGACGCCGCTCCGGTAGACTGGCTACTTGAGACGTCAGTGCCAGCCTCGCTGCAATGCCAGATCCAAGAGCTTGGAAAAGGGTCATCTTCTGAAGCCCTCGGTAGTAGTACCGAGGGCACCGAGATCCTGCTGACTGGAGCAACAAGCTTTCTAGGTGGGCATCTCCTGCGCTCTCTTTTAGCATCACCCGAAGTACGAAGGGTACATTGCGTTGCCGTGCCAGCCGATGAGCAAGTCAACATCTCCCAAGATGATGCCAGAGTCGCGTGTTACAGTGGCACTCTGCTCTCAACCACACTGGGCCTTACACCCCAAGAGTACCATACGCTCGAACGGACAGTGCACGTGATTGTGCATGCTGGCGCCCATGGCCACTGCCTTAATCGTTTCGCCTCGCTGCGCGTGCCTAATCTTGAGTCTCTGCACTTCTTAACTTCCCTCGCCCTGCCGCGGTCCATACCGCTACTGTTTCTCTCGAGCAGTCGTGTCGTGCTCTTGTCAGGCGATACAGCACCTAAGCCGGGATCTATAAGGTCTTACCCACCCTCTGTGGATGGAAGAGATGGGTACACGGCAAGCAAGTGGGCCGGCGAGGTATTCTTGGAGAACTTGGTGACAGATTTGAATAGTCCGCAACTGCAGCAGGAGCACCAAACACCGAACATAACGTCGTCCAGCTCCTGGCCCCCGTTTAAGGTCGAGGTTCATCGCTCTTGCACGCTGGTTAGCGACTGGGCTCCCAACTCCGACGCTATAAACGCTATCCTGCGATACTCGCTTACTATGCGCTGTGCGCCGCGACTGAAGCGAGCAGAGGGGTACCTAGATTTTGCGCCAATGGATTCCATCATTGAAAGGATCACGGGAGCGGCGTTGGACCTGGCGATGGCAATGCTGCAACCTCAGACTAGTAATGCAGCAGGCGGGCCATGTACTAAGCGTGCGGAGATCAGATTTCGCCATCACTCAGGCGGAATCAAGTCGCCCATGGGGGGCTTCAAGGCACATCTAGAGAGATTCTATGGAGGGAGTTTCGAAGAAATGAATATGGAGGAGTGGGTGGTGAGGGCGGGGCAGCGCGGGTTAGATCCGTTGATTGTTGCGTATATTGAAGCTTTGTTACAGGGTGATGAACCCATAATTGGGGCGTATATGGGAGCGGAGTAGGGGGATATAGAGTAGTAGTGTTAGGAGGGAACTAGTAGATATATGTTAGTTACGCTGATACTTTACTCACTTATAAGTACTGTACGTTATGCAAATCTTAAGTATAAAGCAAATACCTCTTTGCCCCTACTATTTCGCCATTGTAAGCTCTAAACTACAACACGTATCAAGACCTGACTTAGGTTAAACTGTCTAAACTGTCAACCACTACTACCTCTTTGGGATATATTGTTCTGCTAGTCACATACCTGACACGTTATCACGACTATAGTTTTCAAATAGCCCTTAGTATCTCTTCTACATGTGAATAAAACATGTAAAGGATAACATAATAGAGACGAATGGCACGTGTTTATGGCAGATCTGGACACAGTCGCCGCTTGGGGAGCAGCGTGTTGCGCCGTCCGAGGCGCACTTATCGCGATGGTCGAAGGCGAGGGTGGGAAAGGTGATTGTGAGGAGGACTAGGGAGGCGGAGAGGAAGTACGTGGAGGACTTCATGTTGTTGATGTCGTTGATGTTGGCGGGTTGATGGGGATGTTGTAGTAGACAGCATGTAGGGGATAGTAGGATATATGAGCTTTTATATATAAACTCAATAGGATATTGAATGTAGATTTCATGTAAATAGAATCACGACAAAGAGGTTAGAAGCGGAGGTGGGAAACATGGTGAAGTTAGATTTATTTCTTCCCTTGCAATCGGTAGGCAAGACTACACTCTACGGCAAGCGAAAGCTCCTATACGTGTGCTAATTATCGAGAAAAAGCACCCAACATGAGATTTCTTGCCAACGTGCAGTAGCTTTCAAGCGGTTAGTGAAAAGCAAGACGCAACCTTAGAAAACCGTCGTCGTCAATAGCGATCACGTTCAGCATCGCAATACCTTCAAGTCAAATTAACATGTTTATCCATAGTCTCTACGTAATAACGGTATTAAGTGGAAGACACCTCTCATCGTCATGCTACGACATCCACCATCAGTCGTCGTCCACCAACGCACTAGCACCTCTTGGCGAACAAGGGGTCTCTCCGTCCCAGCATTCTCACCAACATCGACGCAGGGCATTACGACAAACAACACCGCCATTGCAACTCGCACAACCCCTGCAAAATGAACATCTCGATATTTCGACCAGTGTTTCGACCCTACAGATGCGCCTCACTACCTCATCCAACAAATATTTGGCAAAGGACCGCACAACGAACATGTCGACAACAGCAAAAGACGCAACGAGCAGCCTTCTCCTCCACAAGGCCCATGCAAAAGCGCAGCAAGAAAGGGCCTGGAAACGATCCTAGGATAAGTACGTCTTCTTCCGTTTTCCTTGGTACTCGACAGCTCCATGCAGCCTACCTCGACCCTCACCCACCACCATCAAAGCAAAAAAGCCAGCGCTAACCACGGCCTCCAGCAAACATCCGCTACCACCTCTCCCACCCCCTAACCCCGCGCCCCCTCCACTTCTCCCGCAACCGCTCCCTCCGCCACTGGACCATCCACCGCGCGTGGCTCCTCTTCCTGCGCAAACGCCGCTGGGCCGAAGAACGCGAGCTAGAACGGCAATACATGGCCATGCGGTCTGCATGCGAGCACCTGCGTCTGATGGACAATAACGGCAACCTTGTTTCGGAAGAAGAGGCCGGAGGCCGGGGAGCTGATCCGAGTCGGTTGGGGACGAAAGGACGGGAGGTTGGGAGGTTGTATCGTAGTGCTATGTTGAAGAGGGGGGTATGGGGGAGTGTGCCGGTGGAGTATGGGAGGGTGCAGACAGACTTTCCGGGGAGGGATGGGTGGAATCATGGGTGGACTAGGAATTGAAGATTGTGAGGTGTAGGAGTGATGGATGGGTGGAAATGTACCATAAGTGTATAACGAAGGGATTTGTTGATTTCGCGGTTGGCTCACTTAAGGATTGTTGCCGTCGCACGACTTGTTTCGTGTGACAACAGCGGGAAGAGAAATGTAAATTACTGCTTCACCGTCCAGTTCGTGTATCCTTTGTTGAACTCGCCATTTTCCAACAAAATGTGGCCAACCAGAACATTTTCGATGTAAAAAGGAAATAATAGGTGGATAATAGGTGGCGGTTCTCATGCAATTATTGGCCAACACGATCAGACATGGAACCGCAAATATTCTGTTTCCATTCCAGCATTCTTGATACAAACTAGCCACCTGCACGAACCAGTCCGACCAGACCAGCCAACCCGCCAGACCCCCATGCTGCATGAAGCCAGCTTTTCCTCAGACTCAAAAGTCTAATACCGTAAAAGTGCTCAAAAAGAAGAAGAAGAAGAAGAGGAAGAAGAAGAAGAAGAAGAAGAAAGACTGAAAATTGACCGCTCCGAAATTAAATCGCCAACTCCAGTGATGTTACTCCGCCCAATGCAATGTAATGTGTGTTAGTAGAGGAAAATGAATGATGTGAGAAGAAAGACTGAGATCCATCTGTCATCTCAAAGAACAACGCACCCACAACCCGGATTCTCCTTCTTATCCACGCTCAAAAGCGCCGCTCTAGTCGCCGCCTCAAAAACATCATCAACTCCATCCCCTGTCAGTGAACTACATTCCAAATACTTCCTCGCCCCAATCATCTCCTTCATATCCG
Source organism: Alternaria gansuensis (assembly GCA_009289805.1). Taxonomy (NCBI): domain Eukaryota; kingdom Fungi; phylum Ascomycota; class Dothideomycetes; order Pleosporales; family Pleosporaceae; genus Alternaria; species Alternaria gansuensis. The sequence goes on along the minus strand of WBOK01000044.1, from coordinate 177,646 downwards.
CTCCTTGTTTGGGCGTCGTAAACCTCAAGCTCTTCTTCCTCATCTCCTCTTGCGCAAGGGGGTCGTCTCTCAAATCCTTTTTCAGTGCAACGAGAATGATGGGGACGGTCGGGCAGCGTTCGCGGGCCTCTTCTGCCCACTTGTGCTTGACGTTATCGAGGGAGTCCGGGGAGTCAACTGAGAAGCCGATGAGGATGACGTGGGCTTTGCTGTAGGCGAGGGGGCGGAGGCGCTCGTAGTCTTCTTGGCCGGCGGTATCCCAAAGCGCGAGTTGGACGCTTTTGCCGTCTACTCTACAGTCGGTGACGTAGTTTTCGAAGACGGTTGGGACGTAGCGCTACGACAGATTAGGCTGTGAGTGTTGTGGTTCAATCACGTGTTGGGGACGTACAGTTGGAAAATATCCGAGAGTGAAGACGCTCAGAAGACTAGTCTTTCCGCAAGCACCGTCGCCGATAATGACCAACTTCCTAGAAGCCCAAGATCAGCATGTTGTACGAGCGCGGGCATGGTATGACAGTGTCGGCGTGACCGAATGACAAAAAGCGGGTGAAGATGATACAAATGTACTGGATGGCCAGAAGGAGAAAGTAATGAGGGCGAGCCGATAAAAAGTGGACATGGGGGGAGGGGGAGCCTGTAAGGGGGGCCTATTTTTAGTAGGACGTGTCGTCGTACCGGGTGCGCCAATGCAAGCTATGGCGCAAAGCCCGGGGGGTCCTCAGCTCCCATGCATCAATGTTGTCGGAAGACTGTCCTGTAATGAAAAGCTAATAAATTGACGGGAAATATGCAGGAAATGGTGTCGTCAAAGCAGATGCGGACGAAATAGAGTAGAGTTGGAAAAAGCAAGGCGCAGGTAAGGAAGAAGGGTGGTGAGTGAAGCTTGGCCAGGGTCCAAAAAGATGGAGATGGCACATACCTGCGCATCACCGGCTCGCCATTCTGCTGCTGTTGTGCCATTACGAGGGTGTGTTTTGGTAAATGCCACAATCAGCCGAGGTGTTTGGGGGGTGTTGTTGGACGGGTGGGAGCGAAGGAGTCGAGGATGCGGTGCTGCGCGTGTGGGCAGGACACAGCCAAGTAGCCTGGTCCGCGCAAAAGCGTATTGTGGGTGGACTGCAAGTGCGATGGCAGCGAAGCGACTGGTCTCTCGCAGTGCCGTGTGCCAGCAGCTAGCGTCGCGACGGATGAGCGAGTGGTGTCGATGGTAGCGCAGATGGCGAGTGCTGCGGCGGCCGAGGATAGAAGCGACAGACGACCGACGGGCGGGGGTAGAGGCGCGAGTAGTGGGTGTTGTGGTTATGCCTCTTGCGACGCGCAGCGGGGACAGGCCGTGGTGGATGGGGAGGCAATGGAGAGGTGACGGGGGCGTGGGTTAACAATGGAGCTTGGGGACGATGGCAGCGGAGACATGCACCAAGCCAATGCTGTAGACGGCTGGACTGGGGGACGGGGTGCACTGGCGCCGGTGGTGGTGGTGCCGTGTGGGTGGGCGTGCGTGTGTGTGTGTGTGTGTGTGTGCGTGTGTGTTGAGATACGACGGGAGCGCCTGCACAGCCTCTCTCCTCTCTCCCAGCTTCCTTCGCTTCCTTCCACGTCGGCTCCAGAAGTCTGCCGGGGTGCCAAGACGTGGCACTTGCGGCAGGTGCGCATCGCAACTGTCGGTACCACAATGGGCCGGCGACCACCAGCAGCAGGCTACCAGCAGCAGGCTACCAGCTACGACATCGCGGCATGTGCTAAGCACCACGCCCGCCCTCTGCCAGCGTCCACACAGCGACTGTCCCCGGATACGTGCACACGGCCGCCCTTGCTGTGGCTGTACGCTAGTCTGCCCGCGCCATCGTCGCAGCTGCCACCAACCCGACACTACCCACACGCCCTCCCACGCTCGACAGCGACAAGCATCGGGATACATGGCCCAGGGCACTCGAGGGCCGACTCCGGCAACCATGCCGCCCAACGGCACCGCGACCCACGACTCCTCCCTGACGGCCGTAAATCGCAAGAAGCAGAGGCGACGGGAGAAGGAGGCCGCCAAGAGAGCCGCACAGGAGCCGCCTGCGCCTGCGCCTGCGCCTGCGAGAAATGGCGTGTCGCCTGCGGCCCATGTCCCCCCAGGCCAGCAGTACGCCGACGCGGAGCTGGACGAGCCGCCGTACGACGAGGGGGAATACTACTCGGACGACGAGTACGAGCACGAGTACGGCACGAATGGCCATTACCAACAAGGCTACGGCCACGTCCCAATGCGAGGGAGCACCGGCAAGAAGTCTCGGCGGAAGAAGAAGGCGCCCCCAGCACCTCCTCCGTTTGTCTACACCCAGCACGTCGCATCACGCCTGAGCCCCGCACCCAGTCACGCCATGTCGCCCGCTCACTCTGTCGCGCGACCCGGCTCCAGGCAGGACCGCATATGGAACACCACCATGCAGGATGAGCGCGACCGCATACGCGAGTTCTGGCTGTCCCTTGGCGAAGACGAGCGCAAGTCACTTGTCAAGATCGAAAAGGAGGCCGTTCTGCGCAAGATGAAGGAGCAGCAGAAGCACTCGTGCAGCTGCACCGTGTGCGGTCGGAAGCGCACAGCCATCGAGGAGGAGCTGGAGCTTCTATACGATGCTTATTATGAAGAACTCGAGCAGTACGCGCACCACCAGCAAGACGTCGGTAGTTTCATTCCCGAGGCTAATTATGGTTATGCGTCCAGTGCTCCCCATCACCCGCGCCCTTTGCTGAACTCCCACCCACCCCCCGGCCCCTACGACGACGACGACGACGACGACGACGACGACGAAGAAGAGTACGACTCGGGCGAGGAAGACGACCAAGATTCCGAATACGACAGCGAGATTTCGTCCGAAGGCGACTATAGCTCGGGAGAGCCAAGTCTACCGCCGCCCGAGCCCTCAGACTTCCTCCAGTTTGGCAGCAGTCTGCAGGTCAAAGGTATGCATTGTCCTTGGGCCCGTGCTGGGAGCATGCTGATTCATCCTTTTAGGTGGCATACTTACCGTCGCTGACGATTTGCTCAAGAACGATGGGAAGAAGTTCATCGAGATGATGGAGCAGCTTGCCGAGCGTAGAATGCAACGAGAAGAAGATGCCCAAGTCCAAGCTCATCCAGGTGCGCAGCATCCATCCTATAGCGGCCATAGCCACAACGCTCCTCCGCCCGACCAAGACGATTACGATGACGAAGGCGAGGATGAGGAAGAGTACGATGACGACGATTATGAGGAGGACGAGGAGGAAGAGGAAGTGCGTATTTTTGGCTGGAGTGTTTATCCGCAACTAACCCCACCCAGGGCGCCATGACCGAGGAGCAAAGGATGGAAGAAGGTCGACGAATGTTTCAGATCTTTGCAGCGCGAATGTTTGAGCAGAGAGTACTCCAAGCGTATCGAGAAAAGGTGGCCGCCGAACGTCAGCAAAAGCTACTGGAAGAACTAGCAGAAGAGGATGTGCGGAAAGACGCAAAAGAGGCCAAGAAAGCAAAGGAAGCCCAGAAGCGAAAGGAGAAGAAGGACAAGCAAAGGCAGCTGAAGGCAGAGCAGGAGGCTCGCAAGGAGGCTGAACGAGCAGCCAAAGAGGCCGAAGCCAAGGCTGCCGAGGAGAAGCGACTGGAAGAACAGCGAAAGAAGAGAGAAGAGCAACGGAAGAAGAAAGAAGCGGAACGCAAAGTCCAAGAAGAGGAGAAGCAACGCAAGGAAGCCGAACGTTTGAAGCGACAGCACGAAGAGCGCGAGCGACAGCAGGAGGCTGAGAGGAAAGCACGGGAACAAAAAGCTCTTGAGAAAAAGGCCAAAGATGAGGCCAAACGAAAGGAACGCGAAGAGCGGGAAGCGAAGGAGAGAGAGGCGAAAGAGAAGAAGGCACAGGAGGATAAGGAGCGCAAAGAACGCGACTCAAAGATCAAGGTCGACAAGAATCGCACACCCAAGGAGGACCAAGCCGCCGCCGCCGCCGCAGCTGCACACAATGCTATAGCTGGTGCGAAAAAGGCATCACAGCCAGCGGTCGCAGTGCCTCCTCAGTTGCTGAAGCAGAATTCGTCCATGGGAATGCCCTCGCCCCATGTAACACCAGCTGTACCCAAGGCTCCAACACCCAATCGACCCCGCCAGACTTCGCACCAAACATCTCACGGTTCTTCTCCCAAGACTCCCCACGCCGCTCTGGGTACAAGCAAGTCAATATCCCCCATCTCCCAGTTGCCAAACCAGTCAATACCAAGGTCCATTTTGACGAAACCGCCAATTTCGCAGCAGGGCCTATCCATAGCACATGGGCAGCCATCTTCTCCGATGCCTCCCATGGGACCACCGCCTGGTATGCAAGGGCCCCCGGGACTGGGAATGAGCAACATGCCTCCAGGCCTAAACGGGTTTCCTGGTCATGGGTCAATGATGCCTGGGATCATGGGACCACGTCCGAACATGCCGTTCTTCCCTCAACCAGCACCTCAAAGCTTCCGTGGGTTCCCACCACCGGGCATGCACACACCAGGTGCACTCCCGATTGGTCGCGGGTTCCCGATGGAAGGACCGCCAGGCTTCCCAGCACCTCCAGGCTTTACTGCGCCAATGCCCTCTGCGTTTCCGATGGGTATGCCAACGCACTCGCGACAGGGCTCAGGGTCTTTTGAACGACTTTCGAGCGAGAGTCCCATTACCGGTCCTCAAGCACAGCCCATACAACGGCCAACGCCTATTAAGCGTCCTTCGAGCGCAAAGACAGGCGATGAATACGGGCAGCAGCAGGGCTCTGGTGTAGATGAGCTTGCGAATCACCTTGGCAGCAAAGCGTTGCTAGACGACGATGACGACATTCCCGAACTGCCCGAACGACGTCCAAGTATGCAACAACACGGCTCGGTAAGAGCACCATCGTTCGGCTTCGCAGACATACCCGGTTCGCAATACGGGTCTTTTGGAGCACCAGGCGGCGGCAGCATCTGGGGTACACCACCTCTACAGGGTTTCCACTCTGGTGCCAACTGGGGCAACTCGCCAACCTCGAACATTTTCAACAGCCCCTTCTCCATGAACAACAACACGCGTACTCTGGAACGCAATACAAACGAACAACGCATAGTCTGGCTCCGTCGTACCATTTGCGCTGCATGCAAGACGCTAGGACCTCGCAACTCGGACGCAGATGGTTACGTGGATGCAGCCGAAGTGCACCGTCAAGTCGAAGCCTCACGAGGTGCCATGGACCCCACCGTCTCCATGGATGAGATGAAAGAGGCGTGCGATATTCTTGACGTCACACATACCAACGGCGGCGGTAGTTTGGAATACAAGGAGGGGAATAATGGTCGTCTTTCACAAATCAAGTTTGGTGATGGTGCACCCCAGGCGCCCCCTTCTTTGGGCGAGATTGGTAGCCCCGTTCCTGGGCACAGCGTTCTTGCTGGAGGCTTTGGTGGCAGGTTTCCTGGGCTTGGGCCGCAAGGGTTTTGAGGGGCATGTTATCTCACTTTTGATGCCCCTGATCTCTCCGTTTCCTTTTTTTTTCCCAGCAAGTTTCTTATCAGGCATTTTTTTTTTGGTGAGCGAAAATGTGCTGAGTGTGTCTCCTGCTGAAGCTACAATGCTTGTTCCTTTTATAGAGACGACGTTAGGTGGTCGGTCTAGTCTTCCCTTGGGTCTGTCTGCAAGTGGAAGTAATCTAGTTGCTTCGAGAATGCCATGATATGCTCTGGGTATGCTGAGAGGTGAATGTGATGTTCTTTTGCCAGTAGCAGTTGAAGCAACATGATGATGTTACAAGGAATAGCCTTTTAGATAACTAGGTTCACGTAGCCTGATATTCTTTCTAATCGAGCCGAATCGGTTGACCTAAGAAGAGCTAATATTCCAGGTGGTTGGAGAATAGAAACGTGTTAGTCAGGCACGCATCATCACCACACCCACCCTGGCGGTTGACCCATCCTGCATCATCATCATCATCATCATCCCTGCAGGCAACATGCCTGCTAGTCTCGCCTTGTCGGCGGGGTTGCGAGCTGCGAGTTGCGAGCCTCATAGCTCAGCTCAGCCAAGTGTAAGCCTACAAGACCGAACATTCGCATCATTTCCATCTTCCCCTCAATTGTTCGCGCTACCACCCACCCACCCAAACCATGTCCGACCCCATCGCCACCGCCGCGCAAAAGCACCCTGCGCCTGAGGGGCTTGTCTATACCTATGGAACTGCGGGTTTCAGGACGAAAGCCCATGTCCTCGACTCTGTCTTGACCCGTGTTGGCCTCATTGCGGCTCTCCGGTCGCGAGCGCTCAAGGGGAAATGGATGGGTGTTATGATCACCGCTTCGCACAATCCTCCTCAGGACAATGGTGTGAAGCTTGTCGAGCCCATGGTATGCGTGATTGAGAAAGAGGGGAGAAACGTGGCAGCTAATTATGGCCCAGGGCAATATGCTGCAAGAAGAATGGGAGATGATCAGCACCGAGATGGCCAACAAGGTCTCCCCCGAAGACGTCTCAAAATACTACCACGACATGGCGACCCAGTACAAGATCGACCTCAATACACCCGCGCGAGTTGTTGTGGCTCGCGACACAAGAGCTTCGGGCTCAAGGCTGCTTGGATGCCTTGTTGACGGCTTGAACAGCGCTGGTGCCGAGACCAAGGACTACGGCTTCCTGACCACACCACAACTACACTACATGGTACGGTGCTTGAACACCGAAGGCACCAAGGATGCCTATGGCACGCCTACCGAGAAGGGCTACTACGAGAAGTTCAGCGCGGCATTTAAGACGGCGCTTCGTGGAAAGAAGCCATCTGGCGGTTTGACAGTGGATTGCGCCAATGGTGTTGGTGGACCGAAGCTGAACGAGCTTATCAAGTACCTCCCAACCAAAGATGAAGGTGGCCTCGACATCTCCGTCATCAACGACAACGTCATCAAGCCCGAGAGCTTGAACGTCGACGTAAGTTGTCCTGTGCGAAGCTTGGTTACCAGCTAACCCGTAGCCAGTGCGGTGCAGACTATGTCAAGACTAACCAGCGGGCACCGCCCTCGTCCAAGGCCGGACCCGGCGACCGGTGCTGCTCGCTCGACGGTGACGCCGATCGCGTAGTATACTACTTCAAAGACGAGAAGAATGTATTCCGACTACTCGACGGTGACCGTATTGCCACTCTTGTTGCATCCTTCTTGGGTGACACTGTGCGTCAAAGCGGACTTGCAGACAAGCTCAAGATCGGAGTCGTCCAGACCGCCTACGCCAACGGCGCCGCCACAAAGTACGTCGAAGAGAACCTCAAGCTAAAGGTCGACTGTACACCGACCGGAGTCAAGTACCTGCACCACGCAGCCGAGAAGCTCGACATTGGAGTCTACTTCGAAGCCAACGGCCACGGCACTGTCATCTTCTCCCACGACACCCTCGACACCATCGAGAAGCACGAACCCCGCAACCCTGGCGAGAAGGAAGCGCTTGACGTCCTCGGTGCCTGCATCAACCTGATTAACCAGTCGGTCGGTGACGCCCTCTCTGACTTCCTCCTCGTCGAAGTCGTCCTCGCACACAAGCACTGGGGCCCGCAAGAGTGGCTCTCAACATACAGTGACCTACCCAACCGGCTCCTCAAGGTCCTTGTCAAGGACCGCAACATGTTCAAGACGACGGACGCCGAGCGCAAACTCACATCGCCTGAGGGACTGCAGGCACAAATTGACAAGGAGGTACAAAAAGTCCGTCAAGGTCGTTCGTTCGCTCGTGCTAGCGGTACTGAAGATGCTGTTCGCGTGTACGCTGAAGCGGAGACGAGAGCTGAGGCCGACGACCTGGCAAGGAAAGTTCACGACCTTGTCAAGGCTGCGGGCAGCAACTGAGAAGGCCAAGAGTGGAAACGAGACGATTGACATGGATGATGAAGATTTGATTTACGACTACAAAACAAAAAGGCTGAGAGAGGAGAAGAATGTGTCATGGGGTCATGGGTTTCTCTTACCATGGTTATGCGGCAGAGAAAACGGGACAGCCGCCTGAGCATATGTATGTGATTAGGAGTTGTATTGCACAGGTGATAAAAATGATGACAGATGGATGTGGTAGGCTAGACGGAAAGGAAAAGTCTGTTTTTCTGTTGGTTAAACTCTTTTATCATGATGAAGACGACTTCAAGTACCAGCAGCAAACAGAGTCATCAAATCCTCAGCTCTCACTAAGCTACCTGAGGAGAATCAAGAATCGTAGTCGATGGGAACAAGGATCTCGGGTACTGCAGGTGAAAAGCTCAAGCTGGCGATGCAGGCCCAGAAGCCAAAAATAACCCCACCCGTCCCGAGCTGTCCCGAGCTGCCCGAGCTTGCCAAAGCCGCGTGCCCGGCGTTAAAACGGCGCTGGCGCGTCGGGGCAGCGAATGGGCGGGCCCCTCGGCTGGCGAGTCGTCATGGCGTCTCCGGCATCAGCCGCCCTTTTCTTTCCTTTCGCTCGTTATCCACTTTCGCGGCGAGGGACGCGACGACGCCGCTGTTCGTTTCTCTCTGCCGCTCGTTTCTCTCTGCTGCTCGTTTCTCTCTGCTGCTGTTACTGTGCCTGTGCCTGCGACTCGACGCCTGGCTGTTCCTTGCTTTGTACACTCGTTCTACCCTTTTTTTCTTCTCTATAGCGCGTCTACCCACTCACGTTTTCTTCACTTGTGCGGGCTCCAAGGAGATAGCTACGAAACGAACACGACAAACGGCCGACTTGGCAGTAGAGAGATACTGTGAGGGGAAGGGGGGGGGGGGAGCATCTTCGCGGGAAGAGATGCGCTGAGCTGCCTGAAACCGAGATCGACTTTCATTACGGACCTTCGCTAGAACGTGCACTCGTCACATGCACAACGCACATTTGCTACCCACGTCACACCCGCCACACCCGCGTTGCGCTCCTCTCGCTCGCCATGGCATTACCATCACCGAACATGCTGCTCCGGCGGGACCAGAGCATAGAGCAGAAGTTTGAGCAGTTGATGTCGGATAATCCCTTGGGCGCCTCGGTACGTCGAAACCTCCAACCAGCCATACACACATCTAACACCTCCAGGTATCCCAAGACTCAGTTCTCATCGCCATTGGCACGTCCTTTGGAACCACCGCCGCCATCTTCCTTCTTTTCCTTCTCTTACGACCTTTTAATACCATCGTGTACGCGCCCCGTCTCCGCCATACCGATGAAAAACACCGACCACCGCCTCTGGACAAGTCTCTGTTTGCCTGGTACAGGCCCGTGTTCAAGACAAATGAACCCGAGTATGTTGACAAGATTGGGCTGGATGCGACCATCTTCCTGCGCTTTGCGCGCATGTGCAGGAACATTTTCGTTGTGCTTGCCATTGTGGGCTGTGCTATTACAGTTCCAGTCAACGTTATCAAGTCGGTCGAGTTCCAGAAGAACTTCAATGGGGATATGGGGAGCAAGGTCATCTTCCTAATGACGCCTAGGGATCTCTTTGGACAGATTTTCTGGGCTTTCGTCGTGCTGGCATATCTCATCGATATCATTGTCTGTGGCTTCTTGTGGTGCATGTACCGCGCCGTGCACCGGCTGAGACGCCAGTACCTCGAACACCCGGACTACCAGAACAGCCTTCACGCACGAACGCTCATGATTACGGATATTGGCCGCAGTTTTCGTAGCGATCAGGGCATTGTCGACGTGGTGGACAGCTTGAAGACCACACCGGAAGTGCCTCGCGCATCCATTGGCCGCAATGTGAAGGACATCCCGGACCTGATCGAGGAACACGAAGAGGCCGTCAAGGAACTGGAGAAGGTCCTAGCAAAATACCTGAAGAATCCGAACACGCTACCGGCCGAGCGACCACTATGTACACCCTCGAAGAAGGATGCAGAGTATACCGACAGGTCGCAAAAAGTTGACGCCATTGAATATTTGACTGCGCGCATTCAGCGCTTAGAGAGCAAGATCAAAGAGGTACGGGAGACGATTGACAAGCGTGATGCTCTATCGTACGGATTTGCTAGCTACGAATCTATCGAATCCGCGCACATGGTCGCATTTGCAGCCCGCAGCAAGCACGTTAAAGGCACTACAGTGCGACTGGCTCCTAAACCCAAAGATGTCATCTGGAAGAACCTCACCCTCGATCCCAAGACAAGACGTTGGAGAAGGATTGTGAACAACTTCTGGATCACCCTGCTAACACTCTTGTACTTTATCCCCAACGCCCTAATCGCCGTCTTTCTATCCAAACTCTCCAACCTCGGCTTCGTATGGCCTGCATTCCAGACAGAGCTAGCAGCACACTCCGATTTCTGGGCCGTTGTACAGGGTCTTGCAGCTCCCGCTCTCACATCACTCTTTTACTACTTCCTGCCCATCATCTTCCGCCGCCTATCCATCAAAGCCGGAGACCAAACAAAGACATCCCGTGAACGCCATGTCACAGCTCAGTTGTACGCCTTCTTCGTTTTCAACAACTTGTTCGTCTTCTCGCTCTTCAGTGCAGTTTTTGGCATGATTGTTATGATTATCAATCTCGCAGCCGAGCAACACGTACCCTTCATGGATATCCTCAAGCAAATCGCCTTTTTTGATACGACCATGCGGACGCTGTGTGAAGTCTCGCCCTTCTGGGTTACATGGCTTGTTCAACGCAACTTGGGCGCTGCTATTGATCTTGCTCAGGCCGTTAACCTGGCGTGGGGAAGCTTTTCCCGAAAGTTCCTGAATCCGACCCCGAGGGAGCTGATTAGTCGGACTGCGCCTCCACCGTTTGACTATGCGAGTTACTACAATTACTTCTTGTTCTACTCGACGGTGGCCTTGTGTTTTGCGCCCTTGCAGCCTGTTACGCTGATCATTGTGGCGATTTACTTTACGTTGGATAGTTGGATGAAGAAATATCTTTTGATGTAAGTTTTCAGATTATCCTTCAACATGCCGCAACTAACCGTCTGGACAGGTACGTCTTCTGTACGAAGAATGAGTCGGGTGGTGCCTTCTGGCGTGTGCTATTTAATCGTATGCTTGTTGGCACTTTTCTGTCCAACTGCATCGTTGCGCTGCTAGTGGTTGCTCGTGGCTATGAGCACAAGTGGACCATGCTAGGCGCTATGGCCCCGCTACCTCTTGGATTGATCGCGTTCAAGTTCTACTGCAAGAACACGTTTGATCACTCGCTCAAGTACTACACACAGGGGACAAGAGCCAAGGGTACCGAGGCTCCAACGCCGATTGACAAGGAGTCGAGACGAAGAGATCGGGTTGCTGTGAGGTTTGGGTAAGTCAACATGCAAATGCGTCGTCACAGGTGCACCAGATGACAAAGCCACTGACTTTACCCAGCCACCCTGCTCTCTACCAAAAACTTACTGTCCCCATGGTACACGAGAGATCCAAGCACCTCCTCGCAGAAATTTACCGCGGCCGTCTAGACGGCGACATTGGCGATACAGCAGCATTCAGCGACGTCTACACTATGAAGCGCATGTCCAAAGAGCATCCCGGCAAAATAGCTACTTCCACCAGCAACGCCACACCCGCGCCCTTTGAGTTCGTCTCAGAATCAAACATGGACTTTGAAAACTACAAAAACAGACCCGAATTTAGCGACGAACATGGTGGTGAAGGGTCACTATATGGTGTAGGAAGTAGAACCGACACACCTAGTTCTCAGTGGGGACGGGATAGCGAACGCGGTCGTAGTTCGAGTCGCGACTCTGAAAGAACAATGGGAGGCGGAGAGGATTCGGGAGTCTTGTACCCAACGGGATACCACCAGACGCCTAGTGCGTTGCGGGAAACCAGTCCCAGTCCTGAGCCTCATCATGATTTGGGGAGGGTAGATGGAAGGGAGAGTCCGTATGATGCTGGGGATCAGGGGAGGTTAGTTAGTGCGGCGGCGCCTATGGGTGTTGGTATGGGTGCGCAACAGCAGTATACGCCGTATAGTCCTAATAGGGATGGGTCGAGAGATTATTTCGCGCGTTAGCGAGAGAGGAGGGGTGAATGCCTACTATTGAGACGAATTTTTTGAGTTTAGGTATTTGGATGTCAGCTATACAGCTGTTCGCGCATTTAGACGGACGTCTTACTCTTTTTCTTTTCTTTCTAGATACCAGAATTGTGTTTTTCACTCTAGCTTATTTATTTGACTGACGCTCTAGTAGCATTTGCTTGAGGCCGCCTCCTATACTCAATCATCTTTTTTGCCCCATGCAAAGATCTCCTTTCCCGCCCTCCAACAAACTCCCACCATACCTATTCAAACCTTACGCTTTATAAGGCCCCTAAAGAAATCAAAACTATTCCCATCACTCTGTATCTGAATAATCATACCCGTGCCCCTCCCATCCACCTCCCTCACTTCTTCCGCAAGCAACAACCCCCAGTCCCTCGTTATCCCTTTTATCCTCGCCCGCATCCCCCTCCCCACCCCATCCACGCTCCCCTCCAGCGTAACAAGCTGATCTGTATGCAACCAACACTCATAATACTCCCTTTCCAACTCACGGGAAAACCCCTCCTTACAAAACACCCCATACAACGTTTCAAAATGCGCAAGTATACACGCGAGCAGTTTCTCCGGGGTAAAGCGTTTGAGCAGGGGTACTATGCTCTCAGCGAGTTGGTTCAAACTCGTCGTGGGAAGCGCGTTGGATAGGTTCAATCCGATTCCTAGGACGATGTCGTACGTGGAACCAGCGTAACTGCTGTTTACGAGGATGCCGCCGATTTTCACAAGAGGGTTGGATGCGGAGCCCGGGAGTTGCGCGTAGATGTCGTTTGGCCATTTGAGTTTGACGGGGAGGCTGGAGTAGCCGGGTGCGTACGCTTTTATGGCTTGGATTGTGGCGAGCGCGCCGAGGTATTGGATGAGGACTACGGGTGCGGTTTGGCTTAGTGAGAAACTGTGGTGCAGGACTGTGCTGAATAGGAGAGCACCCGGGGGTGCGAGCCAGATGTTGGATCCTCTGCCGCGGCCGGCGATTTGGGTGGTGGCTGTTAGGGTGAAGCCCGTTGGGAGAGATTGGAGGAGGGACGGGTTCTTTTCCAGGAGCGTGTTGGTGGATGTTACGACTTCGCCGTAGAGAAGATGTTTGCCGAAGGAGGCGTCTGGGTTACGGAGTTTGGTGTGGTAGTGGTGGAGGTTTGCGTAGAAGGATTCGTGGTGGAAGGGTATTTCTTGGGGGGAGGGGAGAGAGGTTTCGTGGAGGATGATGGTTTTGATGATTTTTTCGTACGAGATGATTCTGTCTGGAGAGGTTGTTGTTGTGTAGATGATGCAGTCTTGGATTTCCTCCTCTTTTGTTTGAGGTTTCTTCTTCTTGCTCTCGTCTTCTGAGGCTTGTTGTTCCACTTCTTTTTTGCTAGTACCTATCGCCGTGGCCAGTGTAGGCAGTTTCTCCGACATGGCGCTAACAGCTCTCTTAAGTTCCTTGACACTCCAGGCAGTGCCCTCCTTCTCGATGCGAAACACGTCATTCTCACCTTTGATGTACTCATCACCATCCATCACAGTAAGGATTTCGCTCCAGGAAGCAACGAGGTCAGAAACGTCTGCCAGGTTATGAGCGGTGAGATGCAAGCGGGAGAGGGACGGTACCGCTTGTTCCTGCTCGTTGACCAGCAAACCAAGTTTTCTCAGGACCAAGCGCATGAAGACAAGTCGTGTAGCGTCTGTGGCAGCAATTTCATTGATGACGGTGGCATAGGATGGCAAACTAGGGATTTCGCTCAGATTCTGAGGCGCGAATCTATGTCATGTTAGCTAGCATGCGTTACAATACATTGGATCGGACTTACTCTGGATGCGGACCAGTGACTACCGCATGGCCTTCACCCACCTTACGATATACAACGGCCGCTTTGCCATTTCCAGACTCGACATGCAAATCCTCTGTATAGCTCGCCAAGATCTGCACACCCCTACTCTCAAGCTTCTCCGCATCAACCAAGACCCCCCCACCGTTATAATAGCTCTTGAAACTTCCCGCCAGACCCTCATCAACCTCTTCAAAAGCCTCCTTGTTTATCTTGATCTCCGCAGCCCTCGCCCCAGCCTCACTCGCATACTTGAATCCGCCAAAAGCAGAGCCCCTACAAATCCCCGGGAAAAACCCCAACTCCCGCTCTCCTTCAATAGCCAGCTTGGGATCGTCAAGTTCAAATTCACATCTACTACTACCGTAATAGCCCCCCGCGCAGAAGCCCAGGTAAGAACCCCCAGCATTCACATAGCGACTAATCCGCCAATTACCCTCACCGTTGAGCGTACGGCAATAACCTAGATCAGCACCACCAGGGAAGACGAGGAGAGCGCAGGTACTGAACCACGGTTCCTTGATGAGGGTGTCACCTGCCACGGGGATGACGGCGTAAGAAGATGATAGGAGGCGGCGAAGAGTGTAAACGCAGTGGCGGACAGATTCAGTAGTACTGCCATTGCCTAGGTATACATTAGTATTTTTGGTAGGGTTTGCGAGCCAAGCGGAAGGGTAGGTGTTACCCGAATACACCAAAACATTCATCTTTTTAGTCGCCATGGTGTCGCGATGGGAGATGGGCGTGATGGTGATCGCTGAACCATATATGTGCGGACCGAAATTGGCCGGTGCTCAAAGTAGGCAACGTTGACTTTGTCAAATGTCACTAGCGCAAAAGTTCCCAACTCGTTGTCGTCACACCACTCCCGAGACAATCGCAACAACTCCCAGCTTTTTTTTTTTTTGGAATATGTCCAACGAAGATAAAGCACGCGTTGCAGCAGTACAGCTGGTGATTGACGATGAACCGGATGACTGGTGCGTATTGTAGTCCCCTCCGGTTTTATTCGTATGCGGAGATCCGGGAAGTCAAAAGAAGAGAAGCAGAAGAAGAGAAGCGAATGGGGCTGACGAGCGAAACGCTAGGGACAAGCGCATCTACAGCACAGGCTGCGCAGGTGCGTTTCTCAAAATTCTAGTACTACAGGCACATTGGCGGTTGAACTGACAATCTGGTAGACGAAAATGCCAAATTAACAGACTGTTACTACGAGAAGAAGGATTGGCGGGCGTGTAAACAGGAGGTGGGTTTTTCCATCCAGCATTCAGACCCAATGCTTTTCGAGGTTGCCCGGAGCCGAGAAGGCGCCGAAACGTCCAACAAAGGAAATTCAAGTATGGTCAACTAATACAGTCGCTTTTAGATGAAAATTTTCCGTCAATGCTGGCAGCGACATGGCAACGATAAGAGGACTGGCTCAAAAGACGCTTCATAGTAGAGGAAGTTTTGGCTCGCGAGCAAGTGTAGGATCAAGCTGTGCCGTCTTCATCAGTAGATGCCAGTGTAAAATAGGCTTAGGACGAGATCAAGACCATCACGATTGAAAGCTATAGATGCAAAAACATCGAGTTGATAGTTTCGGTGTACTAGGACTATTTGTACCGTATGAGAAAACTATAGCCATGCCATTACTCCATGCTTGTTGCTCAAACAACACGATTTTGTGCCATATCAAGTCCTCAATCATCAGTCATGGCGACTTCATCTCTTGGCAGTATCAATACCCCTGAATTTCAGGACCAAGTAGAAGATGCATGGGTGCGACAATGGAAAACAAGAAGCCAGCGCTCAGCCACCTCACTTTCTTTCGTAAATTGGCGGCACAACATTTGGGTGGAATGGCGATTTGGCGGCGTCGGCCTTTTGCTTGTCGAAGCTCCAAACACCGTTTGTCTGGCCATCATTGATACCCTCACCAATCTTCTTGGCCAGCTGCTCGAACAATGGGTACTGTGGTGCGCGCGAGAAGAACTTGCGCTCCCACTCGCGACCGGCGTCCTTTTCTTCCTGTCTCATTTCGCGCTGACGAGTCTCGATGATGGTTTTTTCCGAACTTGTCAGATCCATGTTGCCTTTGTTGATGGCATCGGACACCTTCTTCCATGCGCGTCTAGTTTCGAAATCGTCCTGCTCTTCGATGGCGGCGACGGTGAGGGGTGTTGTGTTTACGGCTTTGTGGTCGAATACGTCTACGACCGCCTTCGTTTTGGCATCCTTGATTTGGAACGAATCGGTCCATTGGCCGTCGGCCTTGTAGATGGCTTCCTTCTCTTTGCCCTCGGGGTAAAGCACGGCGGTGAAGGAGTTCTTCTTTCCAGAGACCCAACCTTTACCGCTGTAATCGATGCGCGCAGTGTAGCCGGTGGAAGATTGGATGTAGGTGCAGCTGTTGAGCTCGACGTATGGCGAGCCCGTGATGAGGCCTTCGATGTGCAGGGCGGGGAGAGTGATGAGGTAGCTTTCGTTGTAATTGTCGAGGTGCAGCATGGCATGTCCAATTTGCTGCGAGACATCAGCATCGTACAAGGCAAATTGCCACGAATGTACTGACCTTGACATTGATGGTGGTTTTAAACGACGCCTTCTGTGCATTGTAACCCTCTAGTCGCACTCCGTGTTGGTCATTCCAGATGGAGTAAGCCGTGACTGGTGGATGATGACTGCGCGCATTGCATTAGCACTCACGCAAACAAGGCCCATTATGCCCAATGACAGGCTGAGACACATGTCAAACACCTGGATGCGCGTACCTGACTTGCTCGCTGACAAGATGAGTTGTGCCTGCCTGGTCCTCCCACTTGCCGAGGAATAGCTCGCCCAAGAACGGGTTGAGTGGCTTCTTTTCGCTGCCCAGCTTTTCTGACCGGCTCGCATACTGCTGCTTCAATGTGGTCAGGAACCACTTCAGCACCAACATGGCCCGTTTGGCGGCGTCTTCTTCGGCAGCAGGTGCGACGAATACAGAGGGGTGCTCGGTCCAGTATGACGAGAACTCGGTGAGAGACTTGGTGGAGAGGATGAAGGCAGGCGCGGTCATAGTAGACAGGTCGCCATTGAAGGATGCGATGGACTATCGCAGCGTTAGTTTGTCTTGAAACCAAGCTGAATTTGTCGTCCACTGCAGGAGCTGCAGGCGCTTGAGCATTGCGCACAAGTAGACGGACACGTAAACATGGTGGCCCAGTTGCGTACCTTGAGGAAGCTCGACCAAGAGCTCTTTGCCTGGGGTGGCACTGCGGACCCTTCTTTCTCGGCCATGATTGCGACGTGGATATGAAAATATGAAACCGCGAGTAGTGATGAGTTTTGAAGAGGTGAGAGGTGAGGGGTAAGGGAGCCTTTTGCGGGTGGTATGCGCGTGTGTAGGGATGTGTCATGTGTGATGAGCGGTGATGGTCCAAGTCCAGGTTACTTAGCAGTGTGGGCATCGGTGCTGCTATGGGGACGGACGGAGCGTGTTTAGGTTAGGAAATGACGTCGGCGAGCTAAGCCACACGCGCAAACACAATGGGTCATGACGAGCAGACACAACATATTGCCAACGCGAGCACTCATTTGTTCTTATTCGCTGGTACTATGATACTATGGTAGTATTCTCATGTAAACCTTGGTCTAATCGTGCCAATCATCACACCTTCGTGTTCCCCCACTACCACGACGCGCTTAGGTCTTGACATCGGGCTCGGTGCGGCCAATATACTCTTGGAGCTTCAGGAGGTCCGTCGCAAGCTTGACGTTGTCCTTGAGGTAGTCCTGAGCGTCCATATCGTATGTCGACTCGTCGCTTGTGTGCTTCTCGATGTAGAGACGGATAGTAGCGCCGCTGCTACCTGTGCCAGACAGACGAACAACAATGCGGCTACCGTCGTCAAACTTGACAAATATACCCTGGTTCTTGCTGACGCTGCCATCGAGGTCAGTGTAGGAGAAGTCGTCTGCCTCGACGACCTTGCGGCCAGCGACAGTGGAGCCGACAAACTCGTCCTTCTTGGTGGTGATGAGCTCCTTCATGTGGCCAGTGACTCTGTTAGCGCCTTCCGTTTCGCAGCCCTCATAGTCGTAGCGGGTGAAGAATGTGCGTCCATATGTCTTCCAAAAGTCCTTTTGGATCGAAGCGATGCTAGGTGTGGTACCTGTCTGCTGTCCGACACCAGCCAAGATGTTCAACCAAGCAACAACAGCCCACAGACCGTCCTTCTCACGGATGTGGTTGCTGCCAGTTCCAAAACTCTCCTCACCGCAGATGTTCATCTTGTCAGAGTCGAACAGACCGCAGAAGAACTTCCAGCCAGTGGGCACCTCGTAGCACTCGACGCCCTTTTCCTTTGCGACCAGGTCAATCGCACCAGAAGTGGGCATGCTGCGTGCGAGGCCGTAGATACCCTGCTTCCTGAAGTATGGGATCAGCTCGGCGTGGTGTGCGATGATGGCCAAGCTGTCACCAGGTGAGACGAATGCATTTGCGCCGTAGATCATGTTTCGGTCACCATCACCGTCACTGGCGGCACCAAAGTGGATCCCGTTCCTGTCAACGGCATCCACCAGCGACTTGGCGTAGACAAGGTTAGGATCAGGGTGGTGGCCGCCAAAGTCTGGCTTGGGGACGCAGTTTTGTGTGCTGTTGGGGATGCCGAGCTCCTTCTCGAAAATGTCAACACCATATGAGCCGGTGACACCGCTCAGGCCGTCAAAGAGAACCTTGAAGTCGGATTGTTGCTTGAGGAACGACTTGATGAGGTCAAAGTCAAAGATGTCCTTGAGCATCTTAAGGTAATCTTCTGTTGAATGAACAATCTCCACCTCGAGGTTTCCATACTTTTGTGTACCGATTGTGCTGAGATCGATGTCGGGGATGTCGGCGATCTTGTATGAGGTGAGCTTCTTGGATGTTTCGTAGATGTTGTTGGTGACGCTCTCGGGGGCTGGCGCACCGTTGGCCAGGTTGTACTTGATTCCAAAGTCCTCGTCGGGGCCTAACAAGTGTCAAATGAGTGTTCAGAAGCCAGGTGTTCCCCGGGGAGCACTTACCACCAGGGTTATGACTGGCAGTGAGGAGGATACCACCGGTAGCTTTTCGTATCCGGATCATGTGACTGGCGGCGGGTGTGCTCATGATACCATTTTGACCGATCAGGAGCTTCTTGACGCCATACGCAGCACTCATCTTGGCGATGGTCTGGGTGACCTCTGGGTTCCAGTAACGACCATCACCGCCAACGACGAGCAACGCGCCATCGACGCCCTCGGGAATGGACTGGAGGATGCTGGCAACGAAGGACTCGGAGTAGTGCTGCTGTTGGAAAACTTTGACCTTCTTGCGGAGACCAGAACTGGAACAATTACCGTATGGTTAGCCATGATGCATTGACGCCATAGCTTCAGCAGACGACCCGAGCTTTTTCAGGCGCATGTTACTTACGTCCCGGGCTTCTGGTCCTGGAAGGGCTTCAATTCGACGGTTCGCACGCTCATGATGACTGTGTATGTACTGGAAGCTTGTGGAAGAAAGAATGAAGCAATTGGCGAGTGTGGAAAGATGGCAGCAGGCAACTTTTGAGCCGGTGAGGGGTGAGGGGTGAGGGGCCCAGCTCCCCCACCACGCGGGATGACGCCGGCGCTAGCTCATCCACGGAAAGAACAGCGCCACCTGTCACCACCACGCCGGCTATCATATTCATGTCGAGATTTTCCCTCGTCAAATTCCCAACAAACACTGCCATTGACGGCGAGACGCTGCACAACAACTCGGCTGACCAGTCCCCGCCTCGGTCTAGAAGAAATGGGTATCCAGGGACTCGCCAGCCGTCTCGAGCGTTACGCGACGCAACTTTCTCCAGAGCAGCTGGACGGCTACGCTGCCGTCGTGGACGGCCCTGCACTCGCCTACTACGCTCACAAATTGGCTCTCGCTTCGGCCGCTAGCGCCTCCAGATTACCGTCCTATTCAGACATCGTTGCTGAGGCAATTCGCTGGCTGGCCTCGTTGGAGAAGAGCAACATCAAGGTGTGAGTAACTACAGTTGCTTTTCAGCGCCCGGACATGGCACCACCACGGCAAACCAATCAGGTGCGCACATATGTTTTTCACTTCACCGCCATCATTGCAGGGGTTCTGGAGAGCTTAGCCTATGTGAGTGGGTGTCATAGAATCGCAACGGAAGCGTTTGCTCGAATCCGTTTGACCGTTGAATGCACGCTGTGCGGGTGCCCATGTCATGTATCTGCTGTCCACTGCTGATCGTACCTTCTCAGGTCTGCCATTTATTTCGATGGTGCTCTTCCTACTTCAAAGCGAGCCGAGAGACTGTCTAGGACCGAGGCAAACAACAGACGAGTGCAGCAGTTTCGCTCTACATATGCCACTGTCTCATGCCCTATACCCACATACCTAGGCTCGATATCGTACGCCTTTCTTGCACCTGCACTACAAGAAGCGCTACTAGACTCATCCTTTGCCTCTAAAACCCGAATCGTACCAGGGGAAGCGGACGACTGGTGCGCATTGCATGCTAAAGATTATCCGCCGTCTATCATTTTTACGAGTGATACCGATCTTGTCCTTTATGACTACAGCGCAGATACGCTGATAGTGTTTCTTCACGATGCTGATCTACCTGCTGGCGTAAAGGCATATTCACCGAGCGAGATCCGGAAACAACTACAAGTAAAGAGCTTGGTAACATATGCGTATGCTCTTCTCGAGGGCCCGCAGGACAGTTCGAACCACTTGGCTCGCAAAGCCCAGAGCGTAGACCAGAGCTCAGAACTGTATATCGATTTCGCCAGACAATACGTCGCAAAAGTCGCCAATCCTAGTTACATGTCTATCCAGAGTAGCTCTCTGTCCCCTCTATCTCAACTAGACGTCCGAGTATCTGAGTTCGTGCATCAAGCTCTCGACGGGCTCAAAAACCCGTTCGTGTACATGCCTCTACTGGTTGAAGACCCCAATCAAGCATCGGCTTGGAACGTAGGACATGATATCCGCAAACTAGCTTATTCACTGCTCGCTCGAAACCAGAACACGGTTGTACAAGAATACAGAAGAAAGGCGCAAGGTATCACTGTCCAAGAAGTCGTGATAGATTCATCCACAATCGTCCAAGCTGCCGTGGCAGACTTCGAGCGACAAATTTGCACCCTGACAGAATGGGCACCCGCTAATTCAGTGAACCTAGACCTTCTATGGCCGCTCTTCGGACTTAGCCTTGTTCTTGCAGAGCTAAACACGCCGCCTGCAATATCCTTGGTTCAGCGCATATTGAATGGCGATTTCGACAATAGCTGGGCATATGTACACCTAACAGCTCGCATACACGCTGCTCTCTATTCATTACGCATGTTGGGTCAAATGATCCGAGTATGGCTTGCCCTCAACAAGACTGCGGGCACCACGCTACATGCCAGTGTTTGCACTCTAGCTGACCACATGACACACTTCCCTTCAATACCTTCCACGCTCGGCGTTCCAGGTCAAGCAAAGCGGGTGGTAGCGGAGCATGATATGCTGAAGGGTTTGATTGAAGAAATATATACATCTGCTGGTGTCGAACTGCCCACGGAGCAGATCTCGAATAAAAAGAAGAAGAAGAAGAAGCAGATGAAAGAGACGGCGAGGAAGAAGAAGAAGGCTGAGCAGAGGATGCAGGGGAAGATGACGGCTGATATTGGTTATGGAGTGTTGAGTGATGAGGAATAGTAGTCGCTGCAGAATGAAGTCAACGGCTATTGTATTAAAAGAGCTCGATACCTTTTGCTATTGCCGCCTTTTGCGACCAAACGATCGAGATTACCTTCTTCCGAACGCTCCTCGAATCCTCCACCGATGTCGCTCTCTCTCTCGCTTGGCACACCATCCTATCCAATTTGATCATTGTTATTGACCTAGCGAACTCACCTACGAACCCAAAATTCAATAGAGCGCCAATCCACATCCTTTTGACGTGTTTTCGGAAGCGGGAAAATCACTAACCTGTTTTCGCCACCATGAGGTTCCTCGAATCTAGCACACAACTGTTTCTTCGTAACGTGGCCAGGACAGGCGCTGTAGGTGGTCATTTCCATCTCCGGAAATTTTTCGATTCGGTCCTTTAGTAGGCGGCGTACGCATGGGCCCTTTGCAGGCCCGGCTTTATGCTCGACCAACTTCTGGTACATTCATCTGTCGGCTGGTTTATTGAAGTAGTCACTGTTGACCTTTCTGACAATCTCTTTGACAAATGAGCCCGAAAATTCCGTAAACTTGACGCGCTCAGGTCATCCCTGCCAGGCACCCAGAAAAACACATCAATGTTGGAGATGCTGATAGTTTTCTGGTTTCGCTTGCATGTCGCCAACGGAAGCTCTTTGTCGAAAACTCCTTGAAATGATCTTCGACGTAGTCTTCGTCTTCGTCATCATCGCTATCAACAAGATTGAGATCCGTCATTAACAAGAAATCCTGAGTCGCTTTCTAGAGAGAATCTTCCAATGAGCTTGCGGGGTATCGCTGTCGGTTTCGATGACTCTACGGTGCTCTTCTTCATAATCATCTTCAACGCTATCGCTCGACTCGTGTCCCTCGTTGGCATTCTGTTCTTTGACATTATCCTCCTCAGGCTCAGAATATGTGCTCATGCACTGTCTCTTCGTGTGGGCTTGCCTCGGATTTCGTCTTCTTCTCTTCTTGTTTGCGAGTGATGATCGAGGTGCCTGCACCGCTTCTTTCTCAATTATCAGATGCTGCGCAGCTTTTTCAGGTTGTCGTTCTATGTGCTTGTAAGCAATCAGCTTATACTTAGCCTTCGCATCCCTCCACTTAGCTTTTAGAGCGCTCTTTGGGGGACTGCGCAACTAATTCTCATCTCGCACGTCATCATCGACACTGTTGGCACCGTCTTCACGTTCAGCCGGAACCGCGTTGTCATTCAGCTTAGCTGTCGCGAAACTTGTCAAATAGCTGCGTCGCGATATCATTTAGGTGTTCCTTTGTCACGCTTGTCTTGAGTCCATAGGTAATAATCAATTCCTCATTACTAATGGTGTTCGCATGTCAGCCGACCATGGAATTAGCGTCGGACTCATCGGAACCCACCTAAAACAGAAAGACAAAAGTTTTTTAGTCATGTCAGCCCAACTACCCTCTGTAGACTCTTTTAGTTAGGTTTAGAGCGCCGCAGAGCAGCAAAAATAAAAACAGTTAGAGTTAAAAGTATTTTAAATATATTCTAAAAACTCTACAAAGTGTTAAGCAAATATAAGCTACTACTATTTTACTTTTTTTAGTATTTAATAGAAACAATTACCTTCCTCTTTATTTGTTAAATAGGGCCTTTAAGGAGCTCTAACTAACGTTATACTAAGCTCCTAGTAAGAAGGACCTTGTTAACCTAGACGCAGTAGAGAGTGTAGTGTGTATAAGGCATTAAAAGTAATTAAAATGCTTTTTACAAGCATTCTAAGGACTATGTCTTATTTTTACTATAATAGGGAGTAATAACAGATCTACTTTTATAGCAATAATAAAATATCACGTTGCAGCAGTACTAATGTACTTTAAGTTAATAGAAAGTAGATATATATATATATATATATATATTATAGCTTCTAAAGATTGTTATAACTATAAATAATGCCTTAATAATAGCCTTAAGAGTAAATCTTTTAGTCTAAAAGTATTCTAAAAGCATTTTAATAGCTATTTAGCTCTAATACGCTAAGCATAATAAGTACAAAATCTGCCTAATATTTTTTTTATTTTTTAAGTGCTATGCTTTGCGTTAAAAGTACTAATGCTTTAGTATAAAGTACTATCTTTCTCTTTCAGAGCTTCTAAAAGAATAGTATATTTACTTAAAAGTTACTTCTAATTTATATAAGAAAATTAAGTTTTTTAGAGTTAAGAAAAAGAAATACAAAGCTTAATAATGTAGAAAGAAGTAATATAATAAGTAGTAAGCTTTTTAAAGGCTTTTAAATTACTTTCTAGTTATATTATAGCATATATATTTCTTGTTAAAATTAATTTCTAGTAAGTATATATATTATACTTAAGGGTAGCAGGCCTATCTTGAAACAGTAAATAAAAGAAGTAAAGTATAAATTTTTAGCCTAAAAGCTTTTTCAACTCATTATAAAAGCTTTTATTAATTATAACTAGAGAAAAACCTTAGTTTATAAAATATAGCAACTTTCTATAAAAAAACTTACAGAAAAAAGTGTTGGAGATTAAGCTACTTAGCTGTTTCTCCACAGGATCAAGGTGCTCAAAATCACACCTGGAATCTACAATCAATCTACGATCAATTGATTACTAGAAGCTATTACGCTACTAGTACAACTTATCATTGTTATTAGATATTGCATTATCTACTACGCAAGCTATTGCGTAAGTATAGATCTTTCTAGAATGTTATTTAGCAGTATATATAGACTGTAGTTTAGCTTGTAGTTAGAAACCAAGAGAAAGTTCAATTAAGAGAACTACAATATATAACTAAGCAGTTGTACAATACAATAATAAAACTCAAATAACTCTATTCCCCTAGTCTCTATTTATTTCTCTTATATTTATCGTTCTACTTCTGCACCTCCACCTTAATCTCTAATAGGTTATAGGCCTTGGAGATTAAATCCGCAATAGGTTATGAGCCCGGAAGTCAATTCGCAACAGGTTATAAGCCCGGATGTAAGGACATAGCCTCTATCTACTTACTACTACATACCTTATAGCTAGCTTTGAAGTATGTAGCTAGAGATAGAGGCCTGCTTTACTACTTGGCAAGCACTAGTACTAGCTAGGCGTAGCACTAGGCTTGGCGCCCACTACGCTAGCACTAGCT
This sequence comes from Alternaria gansuensis, assembly GCA_009289805.1. NCBI lineage: Eukaryota > Fungi > Ascomycota > Dothideomycetes > Pleosporales > Pleosporaceae > Alternaria > Alternaria gansuensis. Next base: position 153,027 of record WBOK01000044.1, on the reverse strand, counting down.
CTCTTCTTTACTATATAGCTGCTCGCACACTTAGCCTTTTCTAGGTCTATGTCTACTATTCTTTACTCTAAATATAAGCTATCTTTTAACTAGCTTTTCTTCTCTGCGTAAAGTCTGCCTTATATAATAGTAGACCTACAAGCAAAAAGCTTGCTACAGGCTTTTAGCCTAGATAAAAATAAGTAGTCTTTACTTGTTCTTAGTTATTGTATAGAACTACAGCTTTAGTAGCTAGCTCTTAGCTAAGTTTAGTGCCTTTAGATAGTAAGTTACTACTAAAATTACTAAATTGCTAATATTTTTAAGGGGGCCTTTACTACTAGCGTAAATAAGATTTAGACCTTATTTATATAGTAGACAGCTAGCTATAAAATAGCCTTTGCTACTTAACAGCCTAAAGTATTATAGCTATTACTATACTTACTTACTCTTAGAAATTTTTCATTTAGAATAGGCCTTGCCTTATTTAGAGCGTGTTTCTTATTGCTGTTTTAAACTTTTTTTACGCATACATCTAGTAAATAAAAAAAAAGTATATTATAGTAATAGAAATTTAAAAAAAAGTATGCTATAAAAGGAATTTTTTTTACTTACTATAAGGTCCCTGCGTATTAATTAAGCACTAATTTAATAGATTAGCAAAATAGTGTGTTATAAGAACTAGAAATTTTAGCTTTTACCTAGAATTATACTGTTTAATTTATAGTTTAAAATTCTACACACTATATATTTATTTCTTTTCTACTTTATACTTAAACATATTAACTGCGCTTTATTATAAGTATTCTTTTTTTTTAAACTTAACTGCACTAAAAATAGCTAATTTAAATAATAAAGAAAATGTTTAGAACTAACTATTAACGCTATATATAGCGCAACGCTGTTAATCTAGAATAATAAATAAATAGATAGCAAGCTTAATATTCTAAGTTATCTTTGAAGACTTTACTTGCATTATTAGTTTTTTAGCTAATACTAATTTTAATACTAATATAGGGAAACTACTACTAACTATTAAATCTTATTTAAGCGCGCCTTTTAGCCGGCCTCTATATTATATTAATATAAAAACTAATAAAGTTACTGCTATCTAATCTCCTAAAAAGACATCTAGAAAGACAATATTTAACATAATTTTAAATATCTCTTCTTTCTACTAGGCAGCTACTATAGACAAGAACAATAAATACTAGGCTATATTAAATAGACTAAATTTTAACACGTTTCTTTTTATGCTAGGCAACTTTAAGCGCATAAATAAACTAGTTATAAGCACTACTAACTTTCTTTGACTAGGTAATATATTACTACTAAAAGGACTAGACGCGCTTTAGCTACTACATTAGAAACGCTAAAACATAAATTATATATGTTAAGTTATTAAGTAAGTAAAATAAGATATGTTAGTAGACTTATAAATTTTTTACAATACTTACTTTACTAAACTACTTATAACTATAATACTAACTAACTATTTTAAACTTTTTTATAATAAACTTACTATTATAGCAGTTAGATTCTACCTTACTATATTTTCTACAGTAAAGTATAAGCTAAATATATAAAAAAATGCTTAAGTTTAACGTAAGTACTTTATAAACAAGTAACTTATATAAAATAAAGTAGCAAATAATAGATAAGTATAGAAAGAATAGTTCCTAGCTATTTACAATTAACTTATAGACGTCTAAAACTAATTATATATAACTTAATATAACGTACTACTAAATACAAAATAAACTTGTAACTTAGATATTCTACTTTTACGTTTTGCAGTTTTTACGTTTGTTAACCTAATTACTATAAATAAGCTTATTACTATTTTAAATAATAACAACCTTTAATTACGAGCACGCTTAAATAACTTTAGTTAGTAGTTATACTACCCCCTACAACTTACTACTAAGAATAATTGTTTATTATAGTTAGAGGCAACGCAATTCTTATTTTATATAAGCTCTAGGAACTTAAGCGTATACTTAATATGATACTATAATTTAAAAATACTAATAATTATAATGCTATAAACCTACGTACTTTTAAGAAAAGTATAAAAGTACTTTAAAAATTTATTTAATCTCTTTTTAGCTACTAGCATGCTAAAAGCAAGTATTTTTAGTACTAAGCCTAGCGCGTTTAGTCTCTCTTTGCCTATACTTCTAAAGCCGCTAGAGATACCTTATTTAGAGAAAATTCTGTGTTTAGTTGCTAATATAAAAAAAAAAAATGCTTTATGGCACTTTTTAAAATACAAAGCAACTTAAATTCTTATACTATAGATAAAGCAACTATAAACACGCTAGTATACCCTTATGTTCTAAAAGACGCAAAATCTAACTAAGAAGCTTAAGCACACTTTAAAGTTAAGTTTTACCTTATTACTAATAAGCTTAAAATTCTATACTTCTTACGTAGTATTAAGCTTATGTAGAAGCTTTCTAAATAACACATAGCTAGCTTAAATATATTAAATCATTTTTTACAAGACGCAATTGCATTCTTTAAACTCCTACTTCACATCTTATTTTTTTTTAAGGTATCAAAGGTAGTAGTTGTTGTTGTTGTAGTTAAAGTAAGTTTTTTAAAAAAGTAAAAAGCAGCTGCCCTCTACTAATTAGTCGCAAAAATTAAAACAAGATTGTGTGTAGTAAATAATATTTAAACAGTAAGTAGATAAGGTCTACGCGCTAAGCGCTTAGGGCAGAAAAGCTTAGACTACTAAGCAAAATTAGAGTTAAAAAATTCGCTAAAAGTACTAAAAATAACACTAATTAAAACGTGTTTAACAGAGTATATTAACTGTTAATTATCTTCTTTATACAGCGCTTACATAGAAGAATGTAAAAATATAAAGAATTAGTAGCAATCTTCAAAAAGCTTATAAGCACATTCTTTTAAGTAGAAGGAGGCGCGTTGCGCCTTAAAAACAGCTTAATAGGCGTGTATAGGCTATTACTGCTGTTATGTTGCTATTCTATTAACGTTGCCTAAGTAGTAATTTACTTTAAATTTTAAATAAGCTCTTAAACAGTCTTGCTTTTAGGCTAGCTTTATCTTTTAATTAAGCTCTTAGTTTAATTAAAATTTAAATAAATGCTTAACAGCAGACTTAATTAAAAAAGCAAGTAAATTAGCCTCTAAGCTAAGCTTCTAGAAGTCTTGCAATGCGCGTATAGATTAAAGGGTAAAGGCAATAAACTTTTATTATCTTAAAGATTAGCTGCTTACTGAATTTTATTATTAAATAGGCTTCAACACGCGTAATGCTTATACTTAGCACTATTCTTGCGTTGCTAGCGCAGGCTTTCTGAGTAACGCTTACGCTTATTGCTGTTAGAGGTAGACTACACCAGAAAGATTAGCAGGTAATTAGTAAGGAAAAAGTAAGATAATAAAGTATACTATAGTAATAGTAATAGGGTTGCTTTAAAAATTAAAAAGACATAGTAAACAATAATGTAGTAAGGTTAAAGTTTTTAGAGGAGCAGTAGACGCAATTAGTATTTGTATTAATTGCGCACAGATTAATTTTATAATAATTAAAGTTTATCTAATATTTTAATATTACAATAAAACTAAGGTACTTGCCTAATTAACTTAGCATTGTAATATTACAACAGAGATAAATGATTAGGTAGTAGGACTAAAATTAAAAAAAGTCCTTTTGATTAACGACGTTAGTTTAGTAAGGATTGACTCCTTGCTTACAGCTTAGATTAATAGTTTCTTACTAACTTAGAAGGTGTATTAGAGGATTCACACGCGGATCACCCTGTTAATTAGGTAATCCTAGTAAGCTATTCACGTGACGGCCCCGCTAGCGTCTATATAAACGGGCTAGATCGTCTTATGTCTCTTTAGTAGATATTGGACGCTTTGTTGTGGCACATAGTTGATCAATACACTCACTTTCCACTTAGGTGATCAAGCAATTGCTCCTTCTTAGCTTCTACAAATCTTAGGTTACGTCTTTACGCTTACGCCCGCTACCTAGCTTGCGCAGTAGAAGATAACAATTTCTAGACTAATTTGCGCTTTTGCTAGTAATTCAATTACTATGCTTAGTAGGTAGAGGTTAAGCTTGTAATTACTTACTCTATTTACTATTTAAGACCTAGGATTTTAAACTACAAGATAATCTACAGTCTATAGCTTGCCTACTTTAAGTAAGGGTTTTATTACAATAAGCTAACACGTTAAAATCTTTAGGCTTAGATAATTAGACTAGTAATAAGTTATTTATTTTATATAAAGAAGGCTCCTTACTTCTAGATATTAATAAGTTAACTCTTCTAGGCAAGCGTACTGCTGTTTAACTATTTAATACTCTGCAATTAATTACGTTGTCGCTCTCTAGAGTCTCTAGTTTAGGAGTAGGATCTAGGGTAGCAAGACTAGTATTTTGCTGCTAATCTAAGTAAACTCCTAAAAGTGTACTAGCCTTATGCTCTATTTGCTTAGCGTCTTCTAATTTACTTTTATTTTTAGTAGGTAGGCCTTCTTTACTGCTTAGGATAGTAAATAGATTACCTTTAAGACTTTTAGTAGTTAGCTGTATATCCTAATCCGCACTTCCTTAAATAAGCAAAACTTCTAAGGTTTTTTTAAAATTAAAAAGCTTACTCTTATAAAGAATTTTTATAATTTTAATTACTTAATTTCTTAGTAGCTCTTCTTTGTAGTTTTCTTTATAGAACTAACGTTTAATAAAGCTTACATTATAGGTAGTATCTACTTATTAAAGAGTAAGTAACTATATGTGGTATATCTTAGAGGCTTAATAACTAACTAAATAACTTATATATTTACTAAGATTAACTTAAAATTCCTAATTATTACGCCTAGCTGCATTTTTCTTGTTTAAAGGGTAGGCTTAGCAGGTATAGGCATAGATTCTACTCTAGTTTAGGCGTAAATTAGCAGTCTAATGTCTAATCTTAAGTAGTTAATAGTATTAGAAATATTTTCTAAACTATCCTTTAAGCGCCTAGTTAGGGGATAAGTAGCTATAGATTTTAGTAGAGCTTATTTTTTATAAGTAAGCTGCTACATTCATAATTACTAGCTAAAGCTTAGCTCGTAGTTTAGCGCTTATGCGCATTTTAATCGCCATTTTAATTAGCTTTTAGCTAGCTCTCTCTGCTCAGCTACAAGGCTAATAAGTATATAGCAGGGGCGCTTTAATTATAATCTTTTTCTTTATCACCTATTATTTATATCTTAATTGCCCTCTCTAAGGCATTGTAGCAGTATTATTATTCTAAAAATTTCTACAATCTTCTGTTAATATTTTCTCTTAATTCATATAGCAAAGCATTAAATTTCTAGCATATTATTATTTAATATCCTTAACTACATAATATTATTATACAGCTTGCCTAAGTAGTTTTCTTGAATAGTTAGTGCTTATTACCTAAGCAGGTAACTAGTTAGGAAATTAAATAAATCCTACAAAATCTTATAAAAAGATTGTAGTAATTATTCTTTTAGTTGCTGTAAGATTACTTGCAAAGCATAAGCTATTACCTAGTAATTATATTTTAATAGCTTCTTACTAGTAATTTCAAAGTTCTATGCTAAGTAGACTAAAGCTTTAAAAACTCGTTATTCTAAATAGCCTAATTTTTAATGCTATAGATCTTTATTACTAGTGCGTAATTAAAGTTTTTTTTAATAATAATACAGCGTTTACTAGCAGTAGCTAAGTAATATTACAAGAGTATTACCTGTATTCAACAAAGAAGAGATTAAAATAACACTCTAGGTTATTTAAAACAACGTTCTTCTTAATAGTTCTAAACTACATAGTATATTTATATTTCAATCACTAAATGCCTGCTTATTTAAGCGGTGCTTCTAAGATAGTATTAATATAGAAACCTAGTATAAATTCAACGTTGGTAAGCAAAAAATTGGCTGTATTAGGGCTAGCTTTACAATGCAGGACGTTTTTAAGCAACCTATCTCTTATTCTAGCAACTAGAATAGATTAAGTACCTGCCTTAACTATCTTATCCTTAGTATATTTGCTAAAGATACCTAGTACTAAGTAGTCCTTGCTATTAACTAAGTAGACTGCTACTCTACTCTTTATAATTGTACAAAGGGACAAAGCATAAGGTGTAAAGGCTACGCTAAATATATTTAGCCTAAATTCCTTAATAGATTCTATTAGGTTAATTAGCACTCAAACTAGTAAGCTAAGATATAATCTACCAGACTTATTAACAGCTAATTTCTTAGTGCTAGCCTTCTAGCTATCTTTCTTAATTTATGTAGATAGCATTGCCTACCTATTGCTGTTCTATTTACTAAGTATCTTCTTATTCTTATTATCTAACATTTCAATTAGTATTTTATTAGTAGGGATTAATCTAGTAACTGCAGTTTATAGTTAGAAACAATTATATGGTGTCTAGAAATACTTATTCTTTTATTCTTTACTTAGCTTATAGAAGTATAGATGTAATTACTTACTACTCTTATTAAACTTTACGTTATTTAATAATGGTTAAGCTGTTCCTAATCTAGATCTAGTTTAGAACCCTGCGTGTCTTTTTCCTTTTAAAGAAGTAATTAACTATTCCTATAACAAAATACTAAAGGTCTTTCCTAAATTATTAAAAGTTAATTAGGCTCTACTAAGCGCTATTACTTTGCTAGCTTATTGCGCCTCTTGCGCGACTAGTCTAGTGCAATTTTAGTGCCTAAGGCGTTTAAGAAATTAGTAACTGCTAACAGTCTAATAACTTTAGGTAGCGGGTAAATTGTTGCTTATTAATAAAGAAGCTGCTGTTTAATAAACTATCGCTTAGCGCCTATTTGTCCCTAGCGAGCCCCAATTAGGTGGAATCTATACTACGCCCTAATTGAATACTTAGTATTCTAATCTATAGGAGCAAAATCCTCTTTTAGTATCTTTACTAAGGCTTAAAGGCTAGTAAGGTTCTAAGTAATTATACTTATTAAGGCGTTTAACAGTAAGTCTAGATAGATAGTCTTACTAATCTAGTCTTTAACATTAGTAATCTTAGTAACTTTACCTGTCTATTAAGCAGTGTTTACCTTGTACTTGTTCACTAGCTTACTATTATTATCTTTCTTGTATTTAGTGTTCATTATATAAGCCTACCTTTTGATGTGACCACACATTTTGTAGACACCTTTTTAGTAAAAAAAGATTTATTGCTAACAACAGGTATCTAGGCTTATGCCCCGTTGTTTAGCATTGCTAGCACGCAATTAGTGTGTCGCATGTTTAGACAAAAACAAAGATGCGCAATATCCCTCTAACTAACTGTCTTAACTAATAACTATTTACTAATAACTACAACTTCTGTTGTCTCTATTACTATCTTAGCAGTGTTGCAGTTGCGGCGTTTCTAGCGCCTATACTTAGATGTAAACATACAACAACAGCGTTACTATCTAAGCACAGCTCTCTTATTTTTAAAGGCAACTTACAAAATCCTTCTACTTATTAGTTTGTCTTAGCTACTTAATAGCTATTTTAACATGCTCTTGCTCCTTGTAAAGCTACTGCAAGGTCTTTTTACTAAAGTTATATTTACGCAGGAGGAGATTAGTAAAATAACATACTATTACTACACCTAGACTATTAACATGCGTAATGTATTTAATAAACTTGCTGCTAAATAAGCTTTTTACAACTTTTATTATAACTTTAATATTTATAATACTAGACGCATTAATAAGGTGTTAATAAATAACAGAATTTAACCTCTACGTCTACCTAATTACTATAACAGCTACTGCTAACAGCTCCTCTTTAACTAACTAAAGAGGCCGCTTAATAAAAGTAAACGCAGGCTTTATAATTTACTACTATAGCTTCTTATATAGTAACCTAGTAAAGTCTAATTTTACTTAATATAAGCTATAAGTCTTTGTGTTAAATAGAGAGAAAAATAGTCTAAGTATTATATTGTTTATATACAAGTTGTTTATATATAGTACTATGTAGTGTAAGAAATCCTAAAGGTAAGAAGCAGTAGGCAAGGAGCTTTTATAAAGTATTGTAGGCTCTTGCTGCAGTAACGTACGTGTCCTTACTCTCTTCTACCTCCTCTACCTCTATCGCAATCTTGTTGCTAGCTATAGGCTAGCAATTGCCGTTAAACACGTTTTAATTAGTGTTGTTTTTTTTAGTACCTTTAGCAAATTTTTTAACCCTAATTTTGCTTAGTAGTCTAAGCTTTTTTACTCTAAGCGCTTAGCGCAAGTAGAGGGCAGCTGCTTTTCACTTTTTTAGAAAACCCATTTTGACTACAACAACAACCACCACCTTTAATACCTTAAAAATAAATATAAGCCTTATATTTACGTTAAGCAATCTTATAGTCCTTTTGTAGTTAAGCGCTAGCGCTAGGTAATAGAGCAACTAGTTGCTTAATATCCTTAGGCAGTTCTGAATACTGTAGCTCCTAGTAATCTTTTAAGGGCACGTCTAGGAGATTAGGATTAACCTAATTTTAAATACTTTTCTTTAAGCAGTGTAATCTTAATAGAGCGAACTAGGTTAGCTAGTCTAATTAAGCTTTAAGAATTACCACCAAGGCAACAAGCAGTAGATTAGTAAAGTTTATTTTAGTAAGATGCTTTGTAGGATTACAATATAAATTATTATTAAGGTAAGCGCACGATTAGTTGGTTAGTAGCTGCGTTAATAATAACAGTAGCCTGTAGGTTGTAGAGTAGATTAGTAAGAGGTTGATTGTATAATTAATAGGAGAGAGGTATAGCAGCCGCAGCGATCATTACTAAATAGCAGCTTCTATCTTAATAAGCAACAATTTACGCGCTCCCTAAAGATGCTAGGCTATTAGTAGTTACTATTTTCTTAAACGCATTAGGTATAAAGATTGCACTAGACTAGTCACACAAGAAGCGTAATAAGCTAGCATAAGTAAAAGCTCTTAGTAGAGTCTAATTAACTTTTAACAATTTAGGAAAGACTTTTAGTGTTTTATTACAGCATTAGATAATTACTTTCTTAAAAGAAAAAGGACACGTAGTGTTCTAAACTAAAACTAAATTAGAGACAGCTTAATAATTAACAAGCGCTAATAGCTTAAAGTTAGGTAAAAAAATTAAGTAATACACTCTTCCCTATAGAAGCTAAGAAAATAATTTATAAGTAAGCACTTTTATATACTGTGTAACTACTATTAAGTTTAAACCTCAGTTACTTAATTATACCCTCTTAGCTACATACTAATTATGCTAATAGACAAAAAGAAAAGGAAAATTCTAAATTAATAAAATAGCAATAAACAGGCACCGCTACACACCTAAATTAAAAAGGAAGGCTAAAAGGCTAGTACTAGTAAACGGTTGTTAGAGTGTACAAAGACATACTGCTACGAAAGGAGAAGATTACTAGTAGTTAGATTATACAAAAACAAGGTTAGTAAAATAATAATCACATTATAGGAGAGTATAAAAACTATTAGTAGAAGAAGACACCTATTTAATGTAATAGTGTAAGAGTTAAGCTGTAGAGTAAGTAGATAATAAATAGTAGCCCCCTTCTACAATATACAGAAGAGGTTATATACCTTAAGATTAAGTAGTTAAGCACTTACCTAGCGTGTAGTAGGGTATTACCCTGTGCACTAGCACAAATTTCTTCTTCCTATAAGCTTAGCCCTATCAAGCTCTTTATTCTGCAAGTAGAAAAAGGAAAGAAAAAAATTAAAACAAAAGAAAAAAAAAATGTAAACTAATTAGTTAGGTTGCTGCCTAGTATTAACAGAATGCTTTTTTATATAGTAACTATAGAATCTATGTGACTAGAGAGCACCTAGATTTTATAGGCGTGGCTATTTTCTCTCTACACCCTTATTCTAGGCACATCTCTACTATAAGCTTATTTTTTTTACTTCTTTAAACGCTTACTTTGACAAGGTTCTAGAGCACTAGGAGCTACTATACTTAGTCTAGGCGCAGGTACTATTTTAGTCTAAGTAACAGAATTTTTAGTTTCTAAAATTAATTAAAGGCGACTATAACAAAGTTAGTTAGTTAGAGTTGTAGGTACTAAAACGTTGTCTAAAATAACTATACTTAAGAAGTAAACAAGACTAATAGAGTAGAGTTAGGTAGCTCCCCTAGGGGAAAACTTAGAAAAGTAGAGGGAAAAGCGTTAGTAAGAGAAAAAAACAAATACCTAAGTAGTAGAAGTAGTAAATTCTTTGCTTTTAGGGGCAAGCAACTTAATTCTTTACTTTTAAAAACAAGTAACTTAATTTTTTGCCTTTAAAGGCAAGCAACTTCATTTTTTACTTTTAAGAGTAGGCAACTTAATTTTTTACTCTTAAGAGTAAGCAACTTTTTTTTTTTACTTTCAAAGATAAGTAACTTAATTCTTTGCCCTTGAAAGTAAGTAACTTCATCTTTTGCCTTAAGGAGTAAGCCATTTAATTTTTTACTTCTAGGGGTAAGTAACTTAATTCTTACTCTAAGAAGTAAGTAACTTAATTTTTTGCTTTTAAAGGCAAGTAACTTAATCCTTTGCTTTTAAGAGTAAGTAACTTAATCTTTTGCCCTTAAGAACAAGTAACATAATTTTCTCCCTTTAGCAAATAAGCTAATAAGTGCTAGTAAAGCTAGACTTTATTTACTTCTTAAAGTAGAGAAGTTTGTGCTAAAATAAATATACTTTTTACCTACTTATAAATCTATTAGCTTTTGCTTAGTAGTCTAAGCTTTTCTGCTTTAAGCGCTTAGCGCGTGGACTTTATCTACTTACTATTTAAATCTTGTTAATTACATACAATCTTTTTTGAACTTTTGCGACTAATTAGTAGAGAGTAGCTGCTTTTTACTTTTCTAGAAACCTTATTTTAACTCTAACAACAAATACCACCTTTGATACCTTAAAAGTAAATAACTCTATTAGCAACTTACTACTCTTCTTATACTTTTATTTAAGAAGATACTGTTTTTACTTATACTTTTTACGTTTAAAAGAAGTAAACTTATAATAAAGTGCAAAGGCAAGTCTCTTACAACAAGAAAAGAAAAAATGCAATATATAGCTAAAGAAGAGTTATAATAGGCAGACTCTATTAATAATCAAGCTACGCTATTCTTACTAATAATAGTAGGATTTTTTATTAATGCGCTTACCTTAAAATAGAGCTTTAGAACTTATTAAACTTTTAAAAAAGCCTATAAGCGTTACCTCTGCTAGATGTTAATAAACCAAGCATTCTTTAATAAGAGATCAGCTATTAGTTATAAGTAGCCTGTTTTAAAGCGCAAGTGCTGTAGATGCTAAAACACTTAGAAAAGGAGGGCTAGGTTCTAAGTGCTACGGCTGCAGCTTAGAGCGCTAAAGAAAAAAATATAACGTGGCTGTATTTCAAAGAGTAAATAAGCAATATTAGAGAGAAGGCAGAGCTAATTATAAGCTATTATTAAGTAAAAACTTTTAAAGAGTATCTTTGCCTACATTAGTTGCTAGAGAAGAAGCAATAGTAGGTGTACAGCATCTACAATAAAGATGTTAGCTCCTTATATATACTAAGCAAACCTAATCTACTGATATAACTATAAAAATGATTCTGCTTTACTTACGCATTTCATTTTACGCTAATTAAGACAATATAATTGTTTTTAATAGCTATAGTTAGATATAGACAAAGCTTGCTACTCTGTTGTTACACAGGGTTAGCCTATACTTCTCTAGGCTTGGTCTGTACTAAGGCGAGGTAGACGAAAGCAGTAGTCTGTGAGGTATTGTAGGAATAATTTAGGTCGAAAAGAGTTATTAAGATTAATAAAGGTAGACTATACTAATTCTCTAAATAATAGAATAACTATTCAACAATTTAATTAAGATATAAACTATTTATATTAACTATAACAAGTGTAATAATAAGATATAATAGATTGTTATCCCTATTATCTTTGTCCTATGTCCTCTCGTGCCTTATATCTAAGAGGGAGGTTGGGGAGGGCGCTAGCCTCCCTTTAAGCGGTGACCTCCTAGAGGTCCTGTCTTAGTAGGATACTAATTTCGTAATCCCTACGCCTTACGCAGATTATTACCTTCTAGCGTATGTATAGTTAACCTTTAACTTACTTTCTACGTTAAGAAGAGAATCCTTTGTATTACCTATAACATTAATCTTTCCTTTAGGCGTATTATTTTAATACTCTAAATTATTATTTTCTTATACTGTGTATTAAATTACTAGCTGTATATAAAGTTTTTAAATGCCTAATATATTATATACTCTATTGTTTCTAAGCTTTTTTAACTATGCCTAAGGTTTTATTATCCTACTGTGTCTATTTAACTAACTTAACTAAACAGCGTTAAGATAAAGCTAATTACATTTATTAGTAGAAAAAGGAGATAATGTTTTACTATAAGCGCTATAAAAAGAAAAATCTTTTTATTTTATATATACTATAACTAGTTGTTGTGCTAGCTATATTTATATAAAGGTATAGTACAGTCTTTTTATAACTACAAAAAAGTAAAAAAGGTAGAGGCTAAAAAATAGAAAAAGCAGCTAGCGCTTTTTTTATACTAAAGTAGAGGTTACTTAGCTTTGCTTAAAAGTTGCTAAGACTAAAACCCTAGAGCGCTCCTACGCTAATTAAAATTATATATAAAAAGAGGCTAAAAAGAATACTACTTCTATTACAGACCTTCTATTAACTAAACTATTACTACTTAGACTGTTAACTAACTTAAGCTAGTTGTAGGCTAACGCTTTTTTTAATTTTTTTTCTAATTAATTTTTTTTTTAAGAACTTAGTTTTTTTTTTCTTTAAGTATCTTTTATAGTACTTAAGTACCTATAACTTACAGTTTATTAAAATTTTCTTTAGTTTTTAAGTATTCTAGCTTTCTAGCTATCCTTACTACTTAACTAAGTACTTTTACTAACAACTAATTTTCTGTAAGTTCTTAATTTCTTCAACTTTATACTTATTATCTTTAAGCTTTATATTAGTAGCTAGCTTAGTATCTAGAAGTGCTCTTTTTAAGAGTTTTTTGTAATAAACAAAGTAAACATATATACTTAGTAGCAACTACAGTTTGTAGTTTATATTGCCTATCTTCTCTAAGATTTTAAATAGCTCTACTTAGAGGTATTTTAGTTGTTTACTTTGTTACTTAGTTTTTAAGTTCTATTATAATAGAAAAACTTTATATCTTTTCTTAAAAGTTAATTTCTTAATCTTTTACTTATCAGCTGCTTTAGCTATTATAAAGTTTTATATTCTAAAGACTTGTACAGTTTTTTAATAAAACCTTAACTCCATATATAGAGATATATATATTTACTTCTTTTAAACTATATTTTAATATTTTTTTTGTCTTATAGTAGTTTGTTAGAGCTGTCTTCCCTAGGCTTAAACTACTAGTTGGCTGCTCTCTACTACTACTACTACTACTATTGGAGTCTTTCTACTTACTTAGCCATCTTAGCTACTTTAGCTAGTTCTAGCTAGTTATAATTTTAACTACTATCTAGTGTTTTTTAAATATAGCATTATAGAGTTTCTTATATCTTTTTTTATGTAAGTTATATCTCTTGCTTAGAGTATCTGCTGCTTTATTAAGTGTTCTAGCGTAGTGTGTTATTTTAAAGTTAAATTAAGTTAATATTTTAGCTTTTTAAACCTATTATTAGTTAAGTTTCTCTGTTGTTATAAACCCCGCTAAGTACTAGTAATTAATAAAAACCTCAATCTAGTATAGTTAATAAATAAACCTCTTATTATTTAAAAAAATTAACTTCTTCTAGTAGCTCTGTATTATAAATATAATAGTTAAGTTCTGCTCTAAAAAACTTTCTTAAATAGTAAATAACTATTCTTTATCTCTTGTTTATGCACTGTTGTAACAATACATCTCTAGGTATATAATTTAACGCATTAGTTATACCTTACGTCTCTTGTTTTAGGTTATATATTTCTAGTATAATTACTTTAAAATAATTCTAATAAATTTCGTTAAACGCTTTCTATTATTTCTTATTATAAGTAAATTTTATTTCTTTTTTTATAATCTTTAACAGGGGTGTAGTAATTTTTAAGTAATTCTTATTAAACTTCTAGTAGTAATTAGCAAATTTTAAAAAAGATTATACGTCTTTAACAATTTTGAGTGTTAGCTATTTTTATACAGCAATAATTTTCTTAGAAATTATCCTTAATTCTTTTATAAATATTCTAAAGCCTAAAAATTTTATCTTTTTGTTATAAACTTTTTACATCCCTAGCTATAGATACAGCGTGTAATTCTTAAGCTTCTTAAGCACTTTTTTAATATACTCTATATAATCTTTAAGCGTTCTACTAGAGTACACTAGTATATTATTTAAGTACGCTATAACAAAGCTTTTAAAGTATATATAAGATATATTATTTATAACTAATTAAACAGTTGCTAGTGCGTTTATTAACCTAAAAGGTATAACTATGTATTTAAATAGTTTATACTTGATTTTTAACATTACTATCTACTTATAACCTTCTTTAATTTTTTTATGTAAAACTTGTTCTAAACGCTAAACTTTGTAAACTACCTATCTCTCTTAAGTTAATTTATAAGCTTTATTATTAGTAGTAACAAATATTAGTTCTTCTATATTATGCTATTTAACTTTCTAAAGCAAATACATAGTTACTACTTTCAATAAGCTTTTTTACAAACAAGATAAGTAAAGCTATTAGGCCTAATTTTAGTTAAATAGATTTTTTCATTAATTTCTTTTATATGTTACCTCTTAGCTTAGCATTGTGCTTAAGTAAAATTAGGTATCTTAGTTTTAGGCTTAGCTTAGCTTTATTATCTAGCATAATTTTATAATTCTAATTCTAATAGTCTGCTAGCTATATAGCCTTATTTTCATTAAAAAGCTCTTTAAACTTATTAGCTTAAGATTCTTTTAGTATTTCTACAGGTAGAGGTCTTTTCTTTATAGTTATAACTTACTTTTTCCAAATAACATTAATCTTCTAAAAGTATTTTATATAGATTCTTTCAGGCTTCAGCCTTTTAAGACAACCTTTTAATTTAACTACACATTTTATAGACACATTTTTGGTAAAAAAAGATTTATTACTAACAACAAGTATCTAGGCTTATGCCCCCTTGTTTAGCATTGCTAGCACGCAATTAGTGTATCGCATGTTTAGATAGAATGAAAATGCACAATACATCTCTAACTAACTCTCTTAACTAATAAATATTTACTACTAACTATTTACTTCTAACTGCAACTTCTATTGTCCTGTTGCTATCCTAGCAGTGTTGTAGTTATGGCGTTTAGTGCCTATTCTTAAATATAAATAAATAACAACATCATTACTATGTATATAAATCTTTTTTTTTTTAGAGGCAACTTATAAAATTCTCTTGCTTGTTAGATTGTTCTAGCTACTTAATAGCTGTTTTAATATACCTTTGCTCTTTACAAAGCTACTTTTAAGTCAATTTACTAAAGTTGTATTTGCGCAGAAAGAGATTGCTAAAGTAATATACTTTTACTATACTTAGACTATTAACATGCGTAGTATATATAGTGTACTAGCTAAACTAGGTTTTTACAGTCCTTGTTGTAACCTTAACATTTATAATACTAAATGTATTAAAGATATCTCAACTATAGTTATATTGTAACCGCTATACTAACTTAACTACTATAAAGACTATTGCTACTAACTTCTTTTTAACTAAAAAAGGTAGCTACTTAATAATAGTAAACGCTAGCTTTGTAATTAACTACTATAGCTTCTAGTATAGTAACTTAGTAAGGTCTAACTTTACTTAATATAAGCTATTAGTCTTTGTATTAAAGAGGGTAAAAAATAGTTTAAGCATTATATTATTTGTATACAAGTTATTTGTACATAGTACTATATAGTGTAGGAGATTCTAAAGGTAAAAAGTAGTAGGCAGAAAGCTTTTATAAAGAAGTATTGTAGGCTTTTGCTAGAGTAATATATATGTCCTTACCTTCCTTCTTTATCTCTATCGCAATCTTGTTGCTAGCTATAAGCTAGCAATTGCTGTTAAACACGTTTTAATTAGTGTTGTTTCTTAATACCTTTAGCAACTTTTTTTAACCCTAATTTTTGCTTAGTAGTTTAAGCTTTTCTACTTTAAGCGCTTAGCGCGTAGACTTTATCTACTTACTGTTTTAATCTTGTTAACTACAGACAATTTTTTTTTGACTTTTGCGACTAATTAGTAGAGGGTAGCTGCTTTTTACTTTTTATAGAAACCCCATTTCGACTACAACAACAACCACCACCTTTAACACGTTAGAAATAAATAGATTCTTTTAATTTTATATAGTAAAATCTTCCTAGATTTCTTATTTTAAAGTAATCTTTAGTTTATTAGGTGTAACTCTTTACGTACTGCAGCAACTTTGTATATAAGTTCTCTTTTAAGTATTATCATTATTTACCAATCAATAGCAAAGTTATATGCATCTGGCTGATTATCACTAATTAACATGTTCAGTTTTCTTGAATCTATCATATTAATGTTTATTTAGCACTCTATACCTACTATTTATAGCTTGATTTATTTAGTCTCTAGCTATAACATACTGTCTCTATCTTCTATAGATTTTTTGTTAGCTAATACTATTAAAATTAGTTTCTTCTTAGCTTAATAAAGTATTTTATATTTCTCTACTACTTATAAAGAGATTATTGTTTATATAGCCCTGCTGTCTATAAGCGCCTATAAGTTCTAACCTTATATAAATATAGTTGTAAGTAACTACTTAACTATTAGTATTCTATACCTTTCTTACAGTTGTCTTAGGTATGCTTTTACTAGTGTAACTTTATCTTTAATAGTATTTTAGTTGTTTGTCTACTTACTTTTCCTCTTCCTAAGAAAGTAGCCTATACTGTACTTAGTGCTATATTGTATTAAGTAATTATTATTATAATTAAAGCTTTAATAAACGTTTTAGTAAAACATCTTTTACTCTAAAGCTTTTTCTATAGCTTTAGCTTCTTTGCTTTATAAATTAGGTAGTCTACTACCTTACGAATATTTAATAATAAGGTAACATAGTAGTAGTTCTTTACTTTTTATAATTTAGTAAGTTACTATTAATAGAAGTTACATTAATTCTTGCATTGCGTTTATAAGAGTTAGTAGTAGATCTCTACTTTTTTAAGTTTATAAAAGTAATTCTTATCTACTAGGCACTTATCTGCCTATAAGTTTAAGTAGCAGCACTAGTTCTAGTTTACTTTATTCTTTTTTTTATCTTTTTTATAGAACTTGCAATTAAGCTTATAGTTGTACTAATACAACTTTGTATACTTTATATACTTTTTACTTTTTTAGCTTCTTTGTTCTTAACTTTAGCTACTAGATAATTAAAGTAGAGTTGTTAGTGTATTGCCTAATATCTAACCTTCTTAGCGTTCTTACTAGTAATTATTACTCCTTCTTAGATTATATATCTATTAACGTAGTACGTTATTGTTCTTTATACTTAATATTAGTTCTTAGCTAATTATTCTAGCATAACTTTATTTTTAACTTTTTCAATTTGTTATCCTAAGTTTTCTTAGAGTAAGAACTTTCTAATTTAGTTTTAGTTATAGTACAATCTTATAGCTGTTTATTAAGCGTGCTTTTTTATACATGTCTAGGTTGCTTAAGCTGTTATTTAGTTTTATTTAAACTTAGTATAGCGTTCCTTATCTAATTTTTCTAAATTTAATAGCTACCTATTTAACTAGTTTTTTTTGCAGTTTTAGGCAAACTTTTTTACTTTCGTATACTAGAGATATACCCTATTTTTATAACACTTCTAGCGATCTTTTTTAAAAAAGCTATTATGCTTTTTCCTTTATGTTTCTTTGTCTTTAGCTTTATCCTATACCTTACTAGTTATAATAGTGTTGCTATTTCTATTGTACCTACAGCGCTGCTTTTTAATATTAGCTAGGGTAAGTAAAACGTATTTCTTTTAGTTATATTATTTCTAAAGCTTATTATCAATGCGTATAGCTAGCTTAACTCAAGCGTGTAGTGTGTTAGGCTTATTATAGTGTATAAAGCTATCTTTAACATTTTCTTTTAGGCTTACTTTAAGTACTAATTAAAGTGCCTTATTATCTTAATTAAATTGTGCTTCTAGCTATTTAAACTCTACTCTATATACTAATACTAATTTAATCTGCCTTAGGCAAGTAAACCTTTTCTTAGCTTAGTTTTTAGCGTCTACCTTTTTAAAGATACGTTTTATTTTTTATTTAGATCTGTCTAGCTTACAGAAAAGGCCTAAGTCTTAGCTTTAACTCTTTTGTAAAATGTATTAAGCAGTTAGCTGTTTCTATAAACTTACATCTAGTTAGAAGCTTTATTCTTTATATATATACTTATTATAAAAAAAAATTCTTAATTAGTAGAGACCTTGTTATACTTATAGTATAAATTAGTATAAGTAAAAAACGTTTACAGTTTCTCCTATTCTCTTCTATACTTCACACACGTTATTATTCTAGAGCCATCTCTCACTATCTTCTGTGGTGTGAAGCAAGTACTATTGCCTGAAGCCACCCCTTACACTTAGGTAGTACTATCTTAAGATTTTTTATAGCAACAAGTTACTTGTATAGAGTAGCTATTAGCTAACTCAAGAGCTAATTAATTATATTTATTATTAAAGCTAGTTGCTGTGCTTAGGCATAGGCTTGTTACTTAAGATTCCTAATATTCTAGGCGCTAAGGTTATTCTTATTATTAGAGTTCGATGCGTTAAGTATCTTGTTATTTCTTAACATTAGTTAACTTAGCGTAAAAAGTTTAAGACTTTAGGCTATATTGTTCTAAGTGTTTCATTAAAATGCTATTATAAATTTTAATTAATTAACCTAATAGTTAATTGTCTACTTATATTCTAAGGTAGTTATAGTATTACATAAGGTTAGGCTATACTACTCTATGCTTAGTTTATACTAAATAAAACTAACAAAAGCAGTAGTCTGTAAAGTATTATAGAAATAATTTAAGTAAAAAAGAGTTATTAATATTAACGAACAGTAGACAATACTAATTCGATAAATAATTAAATAACTAGTTAACAATCTATGTAAGAAATAAACTATTTGAGTTAACTACAATAAGTATAATAATAAGATTTAACATATTTTTATACCTATTGCCTTTGTCTTATGCCCTCTTGTGCCTTCTATCTAGAAAGGAGGTTAGAGAGGGCGTTAGCCTTCTTTTAAGCAGTAACCTCCTAGAGGTTCTGTTTTAGCAGGATGCTAATTACGTAATCTCTGCGCTCTGCGTAGATTCCTACCTTTTACTATTTGTGTAGTTAACTTTTAACTTACTTTCTACGTTAAGAAGAAAATGCTTTTTGTTACGTATAATTTTATTCTCTTTTTTAGGCATGTTATTTTAATACTCTAAATTATTGTTTTCTTATACAGCGTGTTGAATTGCCAGCTACATATAAAGTCTTAGTACGCTTATTATATTATATGCTCTTTTCCTTCTACGCCTTCTTAACTATGCCTAAAGTTTAATTGTCCTGCTATGTCTATTTAACTAACTTAACTTAACAGCGTTTAGCCTAAGCTAATTATATATATTAGCAGAAAAAGAAAATAACAATTTATTATAAGTACTATAAAGAGAACAATTTTTCATTTTTTTATAACTACTGTTACTAGTTATTGTGCTAGCTAAATTTTTATAAAGGCAGAGTGTAGTCTTTTCGTTTGTAAAAAAAGTATAAAAAAGTAAAAGTAAAAAAATGTAAAAAGTAGCTAGCGCTTTTTTTTTACTAAAGCAGAGATTACTTAGCTTTGCTTAAAGGTTGCTAACACTAAAGCCCTAGAGCCCTTTTACGCTAATTTAGATTATGTAATTTGAAGTTTCTAAAATTGTGCGTAAGAAGAGGCTAAAAAGAATACTACTTTTAGTACAGACTTTCTAATAACTAAACTATTACTACCTAAGCTTTTAACTAATTTAAGCTAGTTATAAGCTAATACTTTCTCTTATTCTTTTTTTAATTACTTTTTCTTTCTAAAGAACTTGGTCCTTTCTTCTCTAGGTGTCTTTAATTGTACTTACGTACTTATAACTTGCAGTTTATTAGATTTTTTTTTAGTTCTTAAGTGTTTTAGCTTTCTAGCTACTCTTACTACTTATCTAAGTACTTCTACTAACAACTAATTTTTTGCAAGTTTTTAATTTTTTTATTTTTATACTTATTATTCTTAAGCTCTATAATTATAGCTAGCTTAGCATCTAAAGGTACTTTTTCTAAAAAGTTTTTTGTAAAAGACAAAGTAAATACGTATGCTTAGTAGTAATTAGAGTTTATAGTTTGTATTATCTATTTCTTTTAGGATTTTAAATAGCTTTACTTAGAAGTTATCTAGTTTTTTACCTAGTTGCTTAGTTTTTAAGTTTTGTTGTTATAGGAAAACTTTATTATTTTTATTAAAAGTTAGTTCCTTAATTTTTTGCTTATTAGCTACTTTAGCTATTATAAAGTTTTTGTAAGCTATATTTTTGCTTAAACCTTTGTTTAGCTTTTATATAAAGCAAGCTTTGTTATATGCTCTTACTATAATACTTTTAATGTTTTTTTAATCTTAATAAGAAGCTAGCTTATATTTATAGTTTGTATAGTATAATAAATGCTTTTTAGTTGCTAACCTTGTGCTATTATAAACTAATTATGCTGTTAGTAAAAGTTTAACCTAGTTGTCTTGCAGCTTATTAGCGTATATTCTAAAATACTGTTCTAGTATTTAGGTTTTTAATTCTATTTAGCTGTATATTTTAAGGTAAAAGCTAGTAAATAGCATTTTTTTTACATCTAATTTTGCGAGAAATATATTTTAATACTTAAATGTAAATAGTTTATAATAATTAGTAATAAATTTATTCAATATTTTTTACTTTAATATTTGTGCTTTTATAACTTTATACGTGCAGCTTCTTACTATAATAGCTTTTTTCAAAAGTACAAACTTTGCTGCCTTATTTAATTAATTGATAATTATTAAAATATTGTTCTCAAGTTAAGCTAATTCTAGTTCTAATAATTCTAGAAGCTTTACTATAAAGTCTATTATTATACTACATTATAGTTTTGTTAGTAGCTGTAATAGTTGTAATAGGCTATAAAGCTTATGTTTCTTAGGCTTGTTCTAGTATTAAGCTAAATAGTTGTCTATTATAATTTATACTTTTGCTTATAAGCGTAGTATTACAAATACTTTAGCTGATTACTTAACTATTTTTTTAATTACTGCATGTCTGTATTCTAAAGACTTATATAGTTTTTTAATACAACTTATTCTTATGTGTAGAAGTATATATGTTTACTTTTCTTTAACTTTATTTTAATATTTTTTATTATTTTGTAGCAGTTTGTTAGAGCCGTCTTTTCTAAGCTTATACTACTAGTTAGCTGCTCTTAACTGCTACTACTGTAGTAGTGTTTTTACTTACTTAGCTACCTTAGCTACTTTAGCTAGTTCTAGCTAGTTATAATATAAACTACTATCTAGCATTTTTCTAAATATTGTATTAAAAAGTTTTTTATAACTTATTTTACGTGGGTTAAATCTCTTGCTTAAAGTGTCTAATACTTTATTATGTGTTCTAGCGCAGTATATTATTTTAAAGTTATATTAAGCTAATATATTAGCTTATTAAACTTATTGTTAGTTAAGTTTCTCTGTTGTTATAAACCCCGCTAAGTACTAGTAATTAATAAAAACCTCAATCTAGTATAGCACTCTTAATAAATAAACCTCTTATTATTTAAAAAAATTAACTTCTTCTAGTAGCTCTGTATTATAAATATAATAGTTAAGTTCTGCTCTAAAGAACTTTCTTAAATAGTAGAATACTAGTCTCTATTTTTTGTCTATATACTATAGTAATAATACAGCTCTTAGTGTATAATATAACGTATTAGTCTTAACTTACGTTTTTTGTTTTAAGTTGTACATTTCTTGTACAAGTGCTTCAAGAAATATCTATTTAATCTAGTTAAACGCTTTCTATTGTTCTTTATTTTAAGTAAATTCTATTTCTTTTTTTAAAACTTTAAAAAAAGTATAGTAATCTTTAAGTAATCCTAAATAAACTTCTAGTAGTAGTTAGTAGATTTAAAAAAAGATTATAAGTTCTTAACTGTTTTAGATATTAGCTATTTCTATTTAGCTGTAATATTCTTTAAATTTATTTTTACTTTCTTAATAAATATTATAAAGCCTAGAAATTTTATCTTCTAAATATAAACTTTATACTTCTCTAGCTATAGATACAGCTTGTAATTCTTATGCTTCTTAAGCACTTTTTTAAAATACTCTATGTATTCTTTAAGCGCTCTACTAGAGTATACTAGTATATTATCTAGGTATGCTGTAACAAAGCTTTTAAAGTATTTATAAAATATATTATTTATAACTAATTAAACAGTTGCTAATGCCTTTATTAACCTAAAAGGTATAACTATGTATTTTATAGTTTGTACTTTATCTTAAACGTTATTATCTACTTATAAGCTTTCTTAATTCTTATTTAGTTAATTATTTTTAAGATGTTAAATTTTGTAAACTAGTTGTCTCTCTTAACTTAATTTATAAGCTTTATTATTAGTAGTAAAGTATATTAGTTCTTCTATATTATGCTATTTAACTTTCTAAAGCTAATCTATAGTTACTACTTTCTATTCAGCTTTTTTACATACAAGATAAGTAAAGCTATTAGGCCTAATTTTAGTTTAATAAATTTTTCTTTAAAATCTTTTAAATGTTACCTCTTAGCTTAGCATTGTGCTTAAGTAGTATTAAGTATATTAGTCTTAGGCTTAGCTTAGCTTTATTATCTAGCATAATTTTATAATTCTTATTCTAATAGTCTGCTAGCTTTATAGCCTTATCTTTTCTAAAAAGTTCTTTAAAGTTATTAGCTTAATATCTTTTTAGTATTTCTAGTAGTAAAAGTCTATTCTTTCTAGTTATAACCTAGTTTATTTAAATAACTTTTATCTTCTAGAATTTTTTTATATAGATTCTTTTAATTTTGTATTGTAAAATTCTACTAATTCTTTTATTCTAAAGTAAGCTTTACATTATTAGGTATATCTCTATATATACTCTAGCAACTTTATATAAAAGTTTTTTTTAAGTATTATTATTTTTACTAATTAATAACATGGTTATATGCATTTAGCTAATTATAACTAATTAACATGTTTAGTTTTTCTAAATTTATTATATTAATATTTATCTAGCACTCTATACTTGCTATTTATAGCTTTATTTTCTTAGTCTCTAACTGTAACATACCGTCTCTATATTCTATAAGTTTCTTGTTAGCTAATACTATTAAAATTAGTTTCTTCTTAACTTAATATAGTATTTTATATTTCTCTACTACTTATAAGAAGATTATTATTTGTATAGTCCTACTATTTTTAAGCGTCTATAAGTTTTAACTTTATATAAATATAGTTGTAAACAGCTACTTAACCTAACTATTAATATTTTGTACTTTTCTTAAAGTTGTCTTAAGTATGCCTTTACTAGTGTAACCTTGTCTCTAGTAGCATTTTAGTTTTTTACTTACTTACATTTTCTCTTCCTAAGAAAGTATCCTATACTATACTTAGTGCTATAGTGTATTAAGCAACCTATATTATAACAAAAGCTCTAATTAAAGTTTTAGTAAGGTATCTCTTAACTTAGAGCTTATTGTTTTAGCTCTAGCTTTTTTGCTTTTTAAATTAAGTAGTCCGCTGCCTTATAAATATTAAATTATAAAGCAATGTAGTTGTAGTTGTCTACCTATTATACTTTTTTAAGTTCTTATTAATAGAAGTTACATCTATCCTTGCATTGCGTTTATAAAAGTTAGTAGTAGATTTCTACTTTTTTAAGTTTATAGAGGTAACACTTGTCTACTAGGCACTTATTTACTTATAAGTTTAAGTAGTAGCACTAGTCTTAGTCTACTCTATAGTTTTTGTTTTTTTATAGAACTTGCAATTGAGCTTATAGTTATACTAACACAATTTTTATACTTTTTAGTACTTTCTACTTTTTTAGCTTCTTAGTCCTTAACTTTAGCTACTACCGAGGTGGACGGTTATAGCGGCCACCACCATCATACAGTGCCACCTAAACACCAAAACCACCACTAAACTTGAGGCTGTAGAGCCTCACACAATAGCTATTATCGCGAGATTTTTTAGTAGTAAGATCTATAGGGCTTAAATAATATATATAGCTATAGAAATTAAGTTAAAGTTTTAATCGCGCGCCCTGTGCGCGAGGTAGTCGCTAGTTAAGCTGTAACACTACCTTGAGGCTCTCTACTACTTGTAGGGCTCGCGATAGGCCTCTTTTTTTAAGTAACCTTTTTAAGAGCCTTAAGGCTGCTTATCTTACTCTTTTAAGAAGTTTTTATAGATTGTTAGAGTTGTTTTACAGCCCTGCAAGCAGCTGCCCTAGAGGTCTGTTTAGCAGCCCTCTTAGCCTTCTCTTTCTCTCTTACTAATTAAGCTGCAGCCCTTGCCTGTTGCCTTATTTCCTTCTCCTTTGCCTTTACCTGCCTTATCTCCTTACAATGCCTGTTTATCTTAGCTTTTTAGTGTTGTACCTACTCCTTCTTGCGCTTTTAGAGTTGTTAGCAATTACGTACCTCCTTTACCTTCCTTAGAGACTAGACTATAGCTCTACCTTAGTACTCCTTAGGCTCCTAGAGTAGAAGAGGCCTACCTTATTTCCTACCCTTTTTTTATATTAGTTAAAGCCTTGTGTAGGCCCTTAACTTTATACTTAAAAAAGGTCCTTTAAGTTAAGATTTAGTAATAAACTAAGCTTAGCTTTTAAGCTTATTTATTACCTTAATCTTTTACTACCTCGCGTAGTAGGCGTTTAACTTTTCTCTAGCTTAAGGCACTTAAGCCTAAAAACTTACTACTACTACTTAAAGAGCTCTTAATATTAAATCTTTTTAATGTAACTTTAGGATTAAAAAGTAAGAAGCCTATAGCCTTAAAGGCCTTTAGAATCGTTATTTCCTTAAAGAAGGCCTGCTAGGCTTAGTAGAAGAGGTAAAAGAAATCCCTATTACTTATTAAAGTAAAGCTTTAGTTCCTCTTTAGAAATCTAGATATTTTAGCTTAGTAAGCTAATAAGAGAGGCTTAAACAAAGTAACATTAAGAAGCTACAGCGTGTAAGTTAAATAAAAAGAAAAACTATAAAAAGAATCTTGTTCTAATTACAGTACTTAATAGAATTTATAGTAAAGTAAAATCTATAGCTGTCTAAAATAAGTAATTAATAAGAGAATTAAGCTTTTGCCTTAGTATTGTAATTAAACACCTGTTTAAGCTACACAGGACTAATATTATTGTTTATCTAGCTAGAAGGTAATAAAGTAATTTAAACTTAATAAGTTTTAAAATAAAAGGCTTATAACTAAGTGTCCTATATTAATCCTAAGGTTAATTAATATATAAGAGTAGGCGCTAGGTAAGATCTATTAGCACAAATGTAGGCTAGTAGTATTATCTACTCTTATAAGCTATTTTAAATAATACTCTTTCTTTTTCCTTGCTTGTATAAGGGCCTACTAAAAATCCTCTTTAGTCTTCCTAAGATACTAAGGAGAAAGCCCTTCTTATCTATATTATATATATAACGCGCCTTAACGTAGTACTGCTTAAATTTCTCGCGTAGAAAATTAAAGTATAGGCTATACTTCCTCCTAGAATTACCCTTGTAGCAATTATTATTTATGCCTGTTGTTAATCTTAAAATAAGCTTATTAGGGTACTAGTAGATAAAGCAATTAACTTAGTGTACTTTAACCTCTCTCTACGCAATCTGTAAGGCGAAATTTTATATTATAGCTTAGGTAGGTGCAAGGCCTTGCATAGTAAGTTACTTAATATATTGTAGGAGCTCCTACTCTTGTTGTAAGTAAATAGCTTAGCGGTTCTTGTAGTAGGTAGCGCGCGAGGTTAAGAGGCCTTAGTGTCTTTTTAATAACGCTACGCGGCTACAACTATACTTTTTTGCAATTAAGCGATAGCTAAAGTGTTCTCTAGGTTCGCGAGATTCGATTGCTGCAATCAAGTTATCGCGTGTTGAAGTTGAGGTGCTGTTTTGTTGGGGTGGCACTGTATGATGGTGGTGGCCGCTATGACCGTCCACCTCGGTATATTATTAAAGTAGAGTTGTTAGTGTATTACTTAATATCTAACCTCCTTAGTGTTCTTGCTAGTAATTATAATTTTTGCTTAAATTATACATTTATTTGTGTAGTATGCTATTATCTTCTATACCTAACATTAGTTGATAACTAATTATTCTAGTACAACTAAATTTTTGACTTTTAAATTTATTAGCCTAAGTATGCTTAAAGTAAGAACTGTTTTTTTTAGTCTTAGTTGTAGTATAATTTTGTAGCTGTCTATTAAACGTGATTTCTTGTAGAGATGTAGGTTACTAAAGTTATTATCTAGTTTAATCTAAACTAGGTATAGCGTTCTTTATCTAATTATTTCAATTTTAATAGCCGCTTGTTGAACAAGTTCTTTCTTATAGTTTTAGGCATAGTATCTAACTTTACTATACTAAAGACATGCCTTATTATTATTACGCTTTTAGCAGTTTTTTTTAAAGAAGCTATTATGCTTTTTTTTAAGTTTTATTGTCTTTAGCCTTGTCTTATACCTTGCTCATAATAATAGTGTTATTATTTATATTATACCTGCCGCGCTGCCTTTATGTATTAGCTAAGCTAAATTAGGAGTATTTTTTTTAGTTATATTGTTTCTAAAGCCTGTTATCTATACGCGTAGCTAGCTTAACTAGAGTATATAGTATAATTAGCTTATTATAGTATACAAAGCTATTTTTAACATTTTTCTTTTTAGCCTGCTTTAAATACTATTTAAAGTTCTTCATTATTTTAATTAATTCATACTTATTACTATTTAAACTTCACCGTGTATACTAATACAAATATAGTCTACTTTAAGCAAGTAATCTTCTTTTTAGCCTAGTTCTTACTATCTACCTTTTTAAAAATGTATTTTATTTCTTATTTAAATTCTATTTAGCTTAAAAATAAGGATTAAGTCTTAGCTTTTACTTTGTTATATTCTACTTTAAGTATGTAGTTGTTCATATAAAGTTATATTTATTTAAAAGCTTTATTTTTTATATATATACTTACTGTAAGGATTTCCTCTTAATTAATAAAATCTTTTTATACATACAGTGTAGATAATTATAAGTAAAAAATACTTATAGTTTCTTTTACTCTCCTCTATACTTTTAAAGTAGTGCTATCTTAAGCTTTTTTATAGCAACAAGTTACTTATTTAAAGTAGCTATTAGCTAAGTTAAGAGCTAATTAGTTATATTTATTATTAAAGCTACTTGCTATGCTTAGACATAGGCTTGCTACTAAGAATTCCTAATCTCCTAGGCGCTAGAGTTGTCCTTATTATTTAAGTTAGATGCGTTAAGTAGTTTATTATTCTTTAATATGAGTTAACTTAGCGCAGAAAGTTTTAGACCCTAAGCTATATTATTTTAAGTATTTCTTTAAGATGCTATTATAAATCTTAATTAAACAACTTATTAGTTAAATTATTTACTAAATTTCTAACATAGTTAAAGTGTTACATAGAGTTAGGATATACTTCTCTTAGCTTAGTTTATACTAGGGCAAAGTAAATAAAAGTAGTAGTTTATAAAGTATTATAAAAATAATTTAGGTAGAAGAGAGTTATTAATATTAACTTAAGGTCGATAATACTGATTTTTTAAATAATAGAATAACTAGTTCGTAATCTATGTATAAGATAAACTATTTAAGTTAACTATAATAAGTATTATAATAAAATTAGGTATATTTTTATACTTATTGCCTTTGTCCTGTGTCCTCCCGTGCCTCCTATCTAAGAGGGAGTTTAGGGAGGGCGCTAGCCTCCCTTTAAGCAGTGACCTCCTAGAGGTCCTGTCTTGGCAGGATGCTAATTACGTAATCCCTGCGCCCTGCGCAGATTATTACCTTCTAGCGTGTATGTGGTTGACCTTCAACCTACTTTCTACGTTAAGGAGAGAATCCTTCATGTTACTTGTAACATCTATCTTCTAAAAATAACTAGCTATTGTACAGTCCTGGTCAGTCTATTAAGCAAGAGATACTAGAGCAACTATAGCTTAGTAGTTAAGTTAAGTTTTCTATTTAACATATAGCTATGTTGTAGAGAGACTTAAGCTGGAGAACAATAATTACTTAATAGTGCTCTACCTCTATTAGGCAGGCTACTTTTAACATCTTTATATTTAAGTAAATAGCAAGCTATAAAGTTAATAATATACGTATACCTTTATGCATATTCCTTGTAAACAGACGCTAAGCAACTCTTTAGTATTAGTTTTCTACACTAGACAAGGTTATAAAGATTATTTTTAAAATCTAAGCCTAGTACAGAGTAAATATATAACTAGCTAACTAAAATAAGCTAGCTAGCCTACTGCAGATGCAAAGTGTACATAAAGTATAAGAACTATTTTACCTTAGTCTAGATTTAGAAGTAGAACTTTTTTTCTTTACAGCGCGTTAACAAGACTTCTTTTTAGACTTAAGCAATAATATATACTTTGCCCTATACTAATCTGTGCTTCTACAGCTAGCATGCTTGTCTTTTGATTTTTAGGCGCTTTTTAAGACTACTAAGCAAAAAATAAAGATTATAAGTATTATTATATCTAACATTAGCTAGTACGTGAACTAAAAATTAAAAAAAGTAATTAACTATAAGAATAATAAGCCTGCGTAACGCTAGAACTTAGTTTCTGCGCTATAAGTAAAGTATAGTAATAAAGTAAAAAAAAAGTCTTAAGTTTTTTAATCAATAGTCTTAGGCTATATGCGTAAGAATATAAAAAACTTTATAAGTATTGCGCTTAAGCAATAATTTTATAAGTATCTAAGCGCTAATAATTATAGCTATAACGCACGCTTTAGGCACTTTGTATAAAGAGATATATTATCTATTATTACTAGGTTTACTAGGCTTACTCTACAATATAAGTACTTTACTAGCCTAGTTCTTAGAAAGACTTGTAAGCTAAGTCTACTTACTATAACTTAAACTACGTGCAGGCTAATTTTTTAGATTGTAAAAGTTACAAAATATCTAGCGCTTTAGTCTAGCACAGCAGCTAAGCAGCTTCAAAAAACAATTTAGCTAGCTATTACTTAATAAATTGCTATGTAATATTAAAATGTGCTAAATATTTATATAAAAAAAAGACAGCTGTTTTTATTCTTTTTAGCAGTAGAGTAAGAAAAGTAAGTATTAAAAGTAGTATAGCAGCGTATGTTTTTGCCTAAAAGCGTAAAAGATCTAACACGCACAGGTCTAAAAAAGAGCTAGCTACTACTCTATCTTCTAAACACAGGCTATTTAGAATGTTAGACATAGAGGTATCTCTACGTGTAAAAGTACAAGATTTCAAGCTATTTAACACTACTATAACTAGGCTAAACTATTTTTAAAGATAGTACTATTACTAAAGTATAAGTAGGTAGCAAAGTACTTATGTGCATTTAATTTCTTTAGCTATAGACGCTTATTAGCTTATAAATATATTTTTTTTATACGTGCCTGCTAGCGTAAAACACTAAAGAAAGCTAGCCTTAGCAAGATAATAGAAATAATATATTTCTAAATTTTACTTTTATTACTTACACTGTTACGCTTATGTTTTGCCTCTTACTTATTTATTATTTCTATTAGCGCTAGTATACATAGAGCATGCATAATAAGTACTTTAAACAATTTTTTTTTTAAAGCTTACCCCTAGGGGCAGATAGAAGTAGTTTACGCCTAGCCTGCTAAATAGTATAAACAACTACTCCACTGCCTTCTCTAAACGTACTTTATTCTACCTTATTATACTATAAATTTGAAAGCATTTAATAATAAAATCTAAGTGGGTCTGCTTTCTAACTTAAGTAATAATGCTAGTAATAACAATAGGCTCTTCGTTAACAGGGAACTTAGTAGCTATAAAAATAATAGCAAGAAGAATAGCTTTATTAAAAAAAAAGTTATAGTAGTAGTAGACTAGTACTCTTAAAGAATCAATTATACTAAAAAAGATTAAAAGTTTTAAAGTGTATTAGTATATAGTAGACTTTAAGCGTACTCTTTAGCTTACCACAAAGTAGCTTAGAACTATATTATAGCTACATAAAGCTGCTTTTCTAATAGCAGTTAGACTATTAATATACTATAAAGGCAGTACACAATTAACTATAGAAGTAAGAAGGCTAGCTCCTAAGCTGAAACAGCTAAAGACAAATACGTACCTTTATTCTTCCTAGATTTTCTTATTATGATAAAATGGCCTCTTAAGCCTATTACGCAGCTATCTTTCTGCTTTTTTAACAATATATTAATTAGCTTTAAAAACTAGTAAGCTTTTTACAGTAATAAGCACATCTCTAAATTAATATTTAACTTAGAACACTACACTTTTTAAGTAGCTACAACAGCTATACGCAAATCTTAGTTTATTATAGCGCACCTTATTACTAACGTTATAAAAGAACTTTTACTAAAAAGCAAACTTTAAAAATACTATAAGAAGTTTTTTTAATATAGCGCGCTACTACCTTACTATGCCTAATTCCTTGTGTCCTACAATAAGTAGGTCTTTCTTTTAGGCAAGCTATTAGAGAAAGACGTAAAGCTATCTTTGAAATTAGATCGCCCTTATATATAAAAAATTCCCTTTAATAAAAAAACAATGTTTTAAAAGTTAGTTATAAGTAAGTAGCCTAAGTATATATAGCAGAGCATATAAAGCCTATTTTAAACTAAAAGATGGCTAGCGTTTTATACGTATAACTACAGAGCTAATATTAAAAGAAACCTAACTCTAGCCTATATAGAAAGACACTAACTCTAAGAAAGACACTTATCTTGAGGGAGACACTAAGGCAGAGAAAGAAGCTACAAAAAAGCAGCGTAGATACTAACATAAAAATAAATACTGCTATGCAAAAGGCAGCGTAAAAAGAAATAAGTTATCTTATAGTAGTAAAATAGAAGCTAGCGCAGCAAACTCTTACTAGTATAACTACTAGAACCTATTTACTAGTATAAAGAAGCTTAACTAGCTACAAACTAAGCTAGAGAGTAAGTATAATTTAAATAGTTTCAAAACAGTCTTATACGCTCTTGCAGTAAACATTAACTATCTAGATAGCAATTCTCTTAACTTAAACTTAAAGCAAGCACGCTATTTTCTTGCTAACTACTATTTTATTCTAGATAAATACTAAAAACTTTAAAAATTTGCTTTTTACTTACTTGCCGTCTACTTAGCCTACAGCAACTTTTTATCTCTACAGCCACCTGCTTTTTTTATAAATAACTTCTTTGCTATTATATAAAATATTATAAGCTACTAGCACAATAGTGTAGGCGTACTAAGCTATAGCGACTTCTAGGCCTAGTTTAATATTATAAAAAGTATTTAGCATAAGCCTAGCAACCTACTTACTAATAAGGGCCTAGCTACTACTGCTTTAGTAATGCCTAATTACAACAGAAACTTATTTACTTAAGTTACTACTAAATATGATTGTCTACTATAGAAATTGCGTAGCTAGTCTACCTCTAATAACTCTACTACTTCTACACCCTTTGTCCACAAAAGGCAGCAAGTAAAGAACGCTATAAAGAAGAAAAAAAATACTTTAAGAATAAGACAAGTGCTTTTAGTATAAGTCTTTAAGCTAATAAAGCTTAACAATAATTTAGGACTATACTCTAACTAGTTTCTTAGCTAATGCGTCTTTTTTTAGGAAAGCCGCAATACTAATTTTTTTTTATTCTTTCCCTTTAAAATTTTATTTAGTATTTTAGTATTTTATATAGTTATGTTTGCGTAAACTATTAAGGCTATTTATACTTACTTTAAGGCTACTAGCTCTAAGAAGGTAGAAGTTACTTTAGCAAAAAATGTATCTACACTATATTACCTTAAGAGTTACTACTTTACTGAGATTTTAACTCTTTAGTTCGCTCTATACTCTAGCTATTAGAGACTATTAATTGTATTAAATAATATGCATAGCATTATCTTTACTTAGATATACATAATTATAAAGCTTAGAGTAGCTAAGCTTTACTAAATAGCTTTAATAAGAGAACAAACAGTCTATTCTTATATATGTTACTTTTATTATTTTCTACTATAGGCTAAAAGTTACTACTAGCTATTTTATTAAAGTGTAGCTTAACAAGTTAAAAGAGCTAAAAGTATAAGAGCAAATGAGTATTTATTTTTAAGGTATCAAAGGTAGTAGTTGTTGTTGTAGTCAAAATAGGGTTTCTAAAAAAAGTAAAAAGCAGCTATCCTCTACTAATTAGTTGCAAAAGTCAAAAAAAAAAAGATTATATGTAGTTAACGAGATTTAAACAATAGGTAGATAAGGTCTAAGCGCTAAGCGCTTAGAGCAGAAAAGCTTAGACTACTAAGCGAAAATTAGGGTTCAAAAAATTTGCTAAAAGTACTAAAAAATAACACTAATTAAAACGTGTTTAACAGCAATTACTAGCTTATAGCTAGCAACAAGATTGCGATAAAGATAGAAGAAAAAAGTAAGGAGATATACGTTACTGCTGTAGAAGCCTACAATACTTCTTTTTAAAAGCTCTCTACCTACTGCTTCTTACCTTTAGAATTTCCTACACTCCACACTACTGCATACGAACAACTTGTATATAAACAATACAATGCTTAGACTGTTAACACAAAGACTAATAGCTTATATTAAGTAAAGTTAGACCTTACTAAGTTACTATACTAGAAGCTATAGTAGTAGATCACGAAGCCGGCGTTCACCGTCGTTGAGCGGCCACCTCCGTCGGTCAAAAAGGAGCTGTTGGCGATAGTCCCTGTAGTAGTCGAGTTAGATCTAATAACTGTAAAAAAGTTTGTAAGTAAAGTTTTATAAAAGCTAAAAAAGCTACAGATTATTACCTTTATTATACACTCGTTTTATTACAGCTTAAATAAGAGCACTTAGCGCTATAAAGTTAGTAATAGCTAGAAGGTACTATAGCGTAGAAGACTAGCAAAAACTAGTAAAGCTGTAAGCCTAAAGTAAAAACTCTTTATATAAAAGTCGTACTATTTAGGTACCTTAGTATAATTTCTAGCTACTAACAAAGTGTAAAAATCACTAGTTAATCTTCTCTATTTTTTTATTACAAGGAATAATTCTGAATAATGCTTTATTATAAGAAGAATAATATAAATTTACTTGAAACTTGTATAATAGCTGCGTACGTAACTACCTACTAGCAAAATTAATTTACTCTTAAAACGTAACTTAGCTTATAGCGATCTATACAGCTATTTAGCACAGTAATATAAAAGCAATAAGTAAAAAATAATAAATAAAAGCTATTAATGTAGCTACACTTAAGTATTAGATTAAGTGTTTGCTAAGCTTATATTAGTTTAAGCTTAGCTACTGCAAAGGTATTTACTTAGTAAGCACTACTCTTTTTAAAATAATAATAGCAGCAAGACTTAGCAGCCTTAAGTAGGCAGCTATTAAAGCAGAGTACTAAGCTAAGCAGCAATGCTTATATAAAGAAATAATTAACTTTAGCTACGTCCTTCTCTTTAGCACTATAACTTAGCTTATTAAGGCTAAATTCTAGCAGCAGGAGAAGGTGTTGAGAACAAGCAATTAGGCAATTCTAAAGTACTACTCAAAAGCGCAATAGTGTCTTGCTAAATACTTAAAAGACCTAGTTTATAATCTAATGCTAATTTTAGTTTTAACGCTAGCGTTATTATTTATAACTCCTACTATAATACCTAAAGCCTAAAGCTTTAGCGCAGAAACTAATAAAGACATCGCTATATTTATAGCAAACATAGTAACTAAAATACTTTAGTTCTTTTAGCCTTAGTCTTTTTTATTAAAGAGAAAGAGTAGCCTTGTAATTTGTATACTAGAAATAATAAAAAAGATTAGTAAAAAATCTGCAAAGAGCGCCTTTTAACAACTTTGAATAAAAAAGCTGATTATAAATAAATAAGTTTTTAAATACTAAGTTATTGGCAACTAAATACTTTAAGAACTATAATAGGTTAAAGTGCGGGGCAATTAAAATACCTTATAAAATAGCAATCTAAAGCTACAAAGTTAAAAAAAGCTTTTTAGTAAGCGTTAAAAGTTAATAAGCTTATGTAGTAACTTTATAAAGTTTATTAAATTAGTATTTGGTAGCTCTAATAGTATATAAGTTAAGCGTTGCAGCTTGATTATAAAACAGATATAACTTAAACAGAATTGCGTATAATAAGAAGTATTAAAGCAATAGTATAAATAGTTAAGTTATATAAAGTGCTATACAAGATATTAAATTATATAGTTTTTTAATTGTACTAACTTAGGCTTATACTTAAGCTAGCAACAGTCTCTGTAGTATTTAGTAAAGTAACTACTAAAGCTTATAAAATAGTATAGTATATACTTATTGCTAGTATGCAAACTTAGAGTAAAGGTTTTGCAAAAGTTATTTAAGTTATTTTTAACAACTAGTGTCATGTTCTAAGTACTACTAAAGTGTAAACTCTACTATATTCTCTGCAACTTCTAGTAAGTAAAACTTAACTTGCTATATAACTAACGCAATATATAGCGTATACTACACAACTTGCAGTATATACTACGCAACTTATAGTATATGCTATGTACATTACGTATATTACGCAACTTACAGTAAATATTACGCAACTTGCAGTATATACTATGCGAATTATAGTATAAACTGTGAAACTTACAGTATATACTATGTATACAGCGTATACTACGCAGCTTATAGTATATATTACGCAACTTATAGAAATATACTACACAATTTACAGTATATACTGCGCAACTTATAGCATATAACTACTACGTATATAGTGTATACTACGCAAATTACATTATATACTACGCAACTTACAGCATATACTGCGTATATAGCATATACTACGCAACTTACAGTATAAACTACATTACTTATAGTTATATATTGCGCAACTTGTAGTAATATGTAACACAACTTATAGCATAACTATACTATACAACTTATAGTATATAATACGCAACTTGTACTATGTACTATGCAACTTATAGTATATATTACATAACTTACAGTTAAATATTACGCAGCTTATAGCATATTCTATATAACTTATAGTATATGCTGCGTATATAGCATACACTACGCAACTTATAGTATATATAGCACAACTTACAGTTATATATTACTCAACTTACAGTATGTATCTTATAACTTATAGTATATACTGCCTAACTTATAGTATACTCTATTTACGCGTTTTAAGCTAGTTTAATTTTTAAGCTACTCTACTAAACTAAGATTTTAGAAAAATAAGGCTATAGAGCTACTACTAATAGCTAGTATTACAGAGTTTTGTAAAGTTGTAGTATATATAGTATTGTAATTAATTTTTACTACTTATAATTGCTTAATAAGGTAACGTTACGCCTGCAGCAGGTAGTGCGCGCTAAGGCAGCTAGTACAGCTAATTTAGTTTTAACATTAAATAAATTACTAATAACACGTTTTTAATACTTCTACTTCTAAGTAAAAGCTTTTAAAGCCTTAAGCTTACCTTTTTAAAATAGCTGTAAAGTTTTCTGTGCGTTGCGAGCTAATTTCCAACGCTCTTTTTTAGCCTTCTCTTTCTCCATTACCTCTTTAAGCCTCTCTCTCTTAACACGCCTCTTTTTAGCTTCTTAAGCTTTATATGATTAAGCCTGCTCTTTTAAGTAAGACCTTTTAGCTTTTTAAGCTGTAGTAGATGTTATTTATATTATTAAACTACTTTGTTATCCTAAGCCTAACAGACCGTCTTAGGCGACTAGAAAATAGCGTTATTATAGTAATTTTAAGAATTGTTAAGTTAGAGAGTATAGGTCTTCTTTTGGTATCTTTTTTTTGCTGAAAAAGCCTCTTTTAAGTCTTATATCATTTTACAAAGAATACTATTTTAAGCTAAAGTGTATTAAAGACTTTAATAAAGCTTTTTTACATATTTAGTGCTTTAATTTTGTACTAAACGGCGTATAAGAGTCTTTATTCTAAGCTAATTATTTCTACTAAATATAGAAGCAAGATATTTATGTAGACTAGAGGCCTTAGCGTCTTTAAAGAATTTTTAAAACATAGCCTTAAGATTAAGTAAGTAGACTATAGTTACCTAAAATGAATTTTAGATAGTCTACTCCTTGAAAGCAGTATCTTAGGCCCTCTTAAGAAAAAGAAAAAAGGCTGTTTTTATTATTACAGTTGGGTGACAAAAAAAAAAAGAGATTAAAAAAGTTGTAGTTTTCAAAGCCTTATATTTTAGTGACTAGAAGGGCTATGCTAAAAACAGTTAGTGATTTGGAAAGCTAAGAACCTCCTTTTCTAAGATAGGTTGCTTAGTAAGCTGCTTAGTCAGCACAATTGCGCCTGTAATCTCGCTCAAAATATGTTGAAGAAAAAAGCAAAATCAGATTTTAGTATATCTTCTTTGTGAACGCATAAAAAGGGCCGAAAAAAACTAATTTTAATTAGCTTATGTAAGCATGATGTGAGTAAGTTTCAGAGTAATATTTCTTATTTCCTTATAGTTTAATAAAACGATAGAAAAAATAGGGGTCGCTTACGTAAGCACTAATTACATACTAACTTAATAAAAATATATTATATTTACTCCTCTTGTTTATCTTAACTTTCTATCTTTATATGATCTCCTCTATAGCTTGCAATCTCTCTTAATTTAAACAACAAGTTTATACTTTATATTTACATAACAAATCTATCTCCTCTATTGGTAATATACTAGAAAAGCTTTCTTAAAGTATTAACAATACTTTTTATTAAATTAAACAAAAAAAGAAGGCTCTTTTCTCTATTATTAGCTCTAAACAAGGTTTTTCTTCTAGGATTTTAAAAAAAGAAAAAAGAGTGCTTAATAAAGACCTTATGAGAAGCCCTAAAAAAACAATTTAACGTCTTTTAAAAGAAAATAGTATAGATCTTTTATTAGAAGCGTACAACGCTTTTTAAAAAAGAAGAACTATTCTGTTTATATTTCTTAAAAAAGGACGCCTTTAGACAGTAAAAAAGCTTATAATTGTTATATTTACGCTAAGCAAACACTTAAAAACATTAAAAATATAAACTTTTATAAAGTTATATTTTTAGACAAGTCTGCTTTAAGCATAAGCATAGTGCTAGGACAGAATACTTTTAAACAAAGCACAATTATAAGATAAAAAAGAAAATTGTTTCTACAACAAATATAAGTAAGTTCTAAGAAACTCTAATTATGAAATATTAAACTATATTATATCTATAATATTTTTGTTATTTTAATCTATTTTTAGAATACTTACTAATCTAGTTCTAGGTTAAGATATTTCAATTTAAGTTTATAGTGCAATTTAGATAAGTAGAAGATCTAAACTAGTAGTAAGTAAAAGCCCTTTAATTACTACTCCTTTTAGGAATTCAAACTATATTAAAAAGATCTTAATTCCTATAGTAGAACCTGCGATAAAAAAAGGTAAGTTATATATACTTTATTTTTTTATTAAGAGGCTTATTACTCTATATTTAAATTATAAAGTTAGAGTCTTTTTTTATATAATTAAGTAGCTTACTAACTTCTATATAGGCTAGAAGTTTTAGCAGGATAACGCTAAGATTATAAAACTGTAAAAGTTTTATCTTAGTTTTCTAGAAATAAGATATTACTTTTTAAGCATCCTGCCTATAGTCCTAATCTATATTCTATAGAAAAGGTGTAGGCTTTGCTTAAAAACGCTTTAGCTAAAAGGCCTATTGCTTCTTTAGGTATAAAAAATAATAAAAGAAGTAGAGCAGCCTTTAAGGCTGCTATAAAGGAGGAATAGGATTAATTACCTTAAAAGGCAATTAATAATTGTATTCTATTATGACCTTATTTGCAAGTAAAAGAAGCTAAAGGCTAGTACACTAAGTATTAGTACGCTATTGTAGTTATTTATTAAGAAAAAACTTAAAAAACCAGCTCCTTGTTATTACTTAACAGTTAATATTACAATTACCTTTAAACTTATAAATAAATATGATTAGCTTGTGTTATCTATTCTATGTAAATTATCGCGATTTCTACACATTCAAAAAAAAGTTCTATTATAATATATTCTTAAGTTTTTAAGCCTGTATTTTCACTACGAAGATTGAGAGCAATCATGCTGACTAAGCAGCTTACTAAGCAGCCTATCCTAAAGAAGAGGTTCATGGCTTTTGAATCACTAACTCTTTCTAGTATAGCCCTTGTAGTCATAGATATATAAAGCTTTGAAAATAATGACTTTTTCGATTTCTTTTTTTTTTGTCACCCCTCTGTAGTAGGAGCCTCTAGCTTTTATAAAGATAAGTTAAAAGCCTAGTTAAGTAGGCAGTTAAGAGAAGCTTAACTAACTTAATAATCACCAGTTAAAGCGTATAAGGTACATAAAACATAATACTATTTATTTAATTTTCTAGTTGTTACAGTAATAAATACAATTTCTAGTTAAGTAAATTTTAAAGCTGTTAGAAAGATTAGTATTAGAAATGAACTTTCTATTTAGTCCGTCTAAATCCTCCTTTAGCTAGGCTAGGCCTATATTACAATTGGTGTAGCTAGAAGAAGATAAGCTAGCAACTACTAAGTGCTTTTTATTATTAATATTTTTATCCTAGCTTAGTTTTAGAGCTCTAACAGCTAACTAAAAAAGAAAAGCTAAAAATAAAGCTATACTGTCTAAACAAACGCAGGCTAGGACAGTTACCTACACTTTATTACTATCTTAAGTTATAGCTTTAACTCCTTTTTCGTTGTAAGTCCTCTTGTTAAACACCCTTTTTAATTTATAGTTACTTTAATTATAAAGCATTTCTTATCTATATTTAAAATAAAAAAAGGCTCTATATTATATACGTTTATCTTCTTATGTAGCAGCTTGAAGTAAAGGCTCTATTTAGCCTCTAAGTAAGCTTTATAGCTATTACAATATATTTCTACTTGCTAGCGCAAGACAAAATAGGTAGAATACTTATTAATAAAGCAAGGAACCTAGCTTTCAAAAACCTTTTTACCAAGTACAAATAAGGCAAAACTATATATTATTACTTTTTATTAACAGTATACGTCGCTCCCTCAGCGTAGTAATATATTGTAGTAGCTTAGTTTCTTAGTATAAGTAAAAAAAAAGTAGGCGAGTTAGCGCAACTATATCTCTTTTTAGTGCCTTTAGATAAGCGTATTATTAATAATCTTATACTTTTCTATAAACTTTGTAAACTAAAATATGCACCTAGTGCGCGTAACTTTAATTTTTCCATCGCTTTCTAACTTGAATTTATATTAGTATAGTTATAACGTGAATTATATAAGTAATTAATATATTAAGGCTACGCATTACGTGCATAGATATAGTAGACTTTGCAACTTAATATTAGTATGTACTACGTAACTTATAATTATCACTTAGTAGTTTCAGCTTTTCTCTTAAAACTTATTTACCTACTACACAAATCTCTTTAACTATAAAAATTATTTTTCTTTAAAATTTTATAACTAATTAGTCAGGAGTATCTGCTTTTTACTTTTTTAGTAACTCTATTTTAATTACAACCACAACTACTAGCTTTAATACCTTAAAAATAAATACTTTGCAACTTATAGCATGTATATTATATATAGCGTACACTACGAAACTTATAGCACCCTATGTATAAAGTACAAAACTTATAGTATAAAGTATATAAACGTAACTTGCAGTATAAAGTATACAACCTATAGTATAAAGTATATAACATGTAGTATAAAGTACGCAACTTACAGTATAAAGTACGCAACTTATAGCTTATAATATAAAGTATATAATTGCAACTTAAAGTATAAAGTATTTAACTTATAATATTAAGTACGTAACTTACAGTATACACTACGTAGTTAATAGTACACACTACGCAACTTATAAGCCTCTTTTTTTATAATATACTTGTTAAAACTATATACTTACTTTAGTAATACACTTAGTTTTATCTCTACTACTTTTAGTGTTAGTATTTTCACTATTTTAATCTTTTTTTTGTATATTGTTATTCTCCTATAAATATTAATAGCTTTTTTTATAATACTATAACTAAACTTTATTTCCTTTCTACTACGTTTAGAAAGTAAGATAAATTAAGTAGTAATATTTAATATAATAGTAACTACGCTGAAGCAACACTTTCTAAGTTATTTAAGCTTGCGCTTTTATCCTGCTTATCTTTATTTTTAATTCTTTTTTAATCTCCTATATTCTTGCTAAAGTTTTTACTTTAATACTTAGCTTTTTCTTGCTCCTAATGAGTGCGCCTGCTATGCCTTTTAAACCTAGCTAAGCTTCTAGCGCTTTACTTGCTTTGTAAACTATAAAATACTATAATTTAACTAAGTTTAGAAAAATATTTAGCTACTTAATACATAAAACAAGTTCTACTTAATACTTTAATATTTCTTTATATGGTATAACTAGCAGCACTTTTAATCTTAAAGCCTTTACTATGCTGTGCTATTATATAGCTAGCTTTAAGCGCTAATAAAAGGCCTTATAGTTAGCTTTAGATAGTACTTAGTAAACTAAGCTAATTAGATTTTTTACAGCTTAAATTTATACTTTGTTTTTTTATATTAGTTATATATTTTATTATTACTAGCTATTTTATTTTTGCGTTAGATTTGCTTGATCTTTTAAGTATACGTGCTACCTAGTAAAGTAAATACTTACTATATACTTATATTTAAAGCTATATTTATTATTTTATATTTTATATATATGTTTTAAGTAAAGCAAAATTTATTATTAATGCTATTGTGTTAAAATACACTAGCTAACAGCAGCAGCTAGGTCTAAGTTTAGATAAAAGCTTACTAGTTACTTAACTTAACTAGAAATAGTGTACTTTATTTGTGCTAGTTTAATAAGAATTAGGCTGCCTAGTACTAAAAAGCTTAATTACTAAATACGTGCGCCTTAGCTAGTATAGTATAGGCAGTATAGTAAAGTATTAAAGATACTAAATAAAAGTTACTAACGCTTTTAGGCTTTGCTCAATAATCTAATTAGTAATTATTTTATTCTTAAGCGTAATGCTGCTATAAGCTATATAGTTTTAGGCAAGTACTTTATTAAATAATGCTTATAAGCTTATACTATTACGCCTTTTTAGATATTAAGTTTTTTACTTCTTAACACACTATTACTTTATATAGTAATCATTATTAGTTAGTGTTATTACTACTTTAGTTAGTAGTAATTTATTTTTCTTATTATTCTTATTAGCGCTACTATTAATATCTACTTTAGCTAATTTATAATAAACTTTTTAATTTACTTTAGCAAGAACATTATAATAATAGCTACTTAGTACTATATAGTGCTTACTACGCGTTAAAGTTAATAAAGAAAGTAATATATAAGCTTAGTGTTTGGCTTCGGCCTTTTGAACCTTTTGATGTGACTACACATTTTGTAGACACCTTTTTAGTAAAAAAAGATTTATTGCTAACAACAGGTATCTAGGCTTATGCCCTCTTGTTTAGTATTGCCAGCACGCAATTAGTGTGTCGCATGTTTAGACAGAAACAAAGATGCGTAATATCCCTTTAACTAACCCTCTTAACTAATAACTATTTACTGCTAACTATTTACCGCTAACTATTTACTACTAACTATTTACTGCTAACTACAACTTCTATTGTCCTGTTACTATCTTGGCGGTGTTGCGGTCACAGCGTTTAGTGCCTATTCTTAGATATAAATAAACAACAACAGTATTACTATCTATATACAGCTCTCTTATTTCTAAAAGTAACTTATAAAATTTTCCTGCTTATTAGTTTATTCTAGCTGCTTAATAGCTGTTTTAATATGCTTTTGCTCCTTACAAAGCTACTTTTAAGTCTCTTTACTAAGGTTACATTTGCGCAAGAGAAGATTACTAAAGTAATACACTTTTACTACACCTAAACTATTAATATGCGTAGTATATATAGTGTACTAGCTAAACTAGCCTTTTACAGTTTTTGTTATAACTTTAATATTTATAACACTAGATATATGAAAAATATTTTAACTATAGTTATATTTTAACTTCTACACTAACTTAAATACTATAAGGACTATTGCTACTAGCTCTTTTTTAACTAATAAAGGTGGCTACTTAATAATAGTAAACGCTAGCTTTGTAATCTACTACTATAGCTTCTAGTATAGTAACTTAGTAAGGTCTAACTTTACTTATTATAAGCTATTAGTTTTTATGTTAGAAAAGAGAAAAAATAGTCTAAGCATTATATTGTTTATATGCAAGTTGTTTGTATGTAGTACTATATAGTATAGAAAACTCTAAAAGTAAGAAGTAGCAGGCAGAAAGCTTTTATAAAGAAGTATTATAGGCTCCTACTGTAGTAACGTATATATTCTTACCTTCCTCCTCTATCTCTATCGCAATTTTGTTGCTAGTTATAAGCTAGCAATTGCTGTTAAACACGTTTTAATTAGTGTTGTTTTTTAGTACCTTTAGTAAACTTTTTTAACTTTAATTTTTGCTTAGTAGTCTAAGCTTTTCTGCTCTAAGCGCTTAGCGCGTGGACTTTTATACCTACCGTTTAAATCTTATTAACTATTTATAATCTTTCTTTTGTAGAGGGTAGCTGCTTTTTACTTTTTTTAGAAACCCTATTTTAACTACAACAACAACCACCACCTTTGACACCTTAAAAAATAAATAAATAGTTATTTTTTAATGTTACCTACTATAGTAGGTTAAGAGGCTTAGATAGGCATATTCTATATAAGCATTTTCTAGGTAGGCGTATTTCTTGTTAGTTTTTTTATACTAACTTGTTTGAATTTTCTGCCTAAGCTTTTTTAAGGCGTTAAAAAGGCTTAATATTTAGTTTACTAAAAAAGCAGTATCTTTTTTATTTACTTTTCTATTTTTTACATAGTTTCTAAAAACCTTTACTAAGAGTAGTAGACTTATTTACTAAGTAAGGTTAGTCAGCTAAATTAGTAGCTTAAATTACTAAGTTTTTAGTAATTTTAAGCGCCTTTTTAACTTAAAACGCTTTTAGTATTTTATTTCTTATTAAAAATAAAAGTATAGCTTGAATTCAAAAAAAATTTACTTTGAGATTAATTATAAGTAGGCTTTTATAGTTCTTTTTTTTAAACTTGCTTTTCTAGGCGGAGCGTAGTAGATTAGCTTTTCTTTACTTTTATATTGTTATTTTTTATTTTATTTATTTTTTATCTATTCTTTTTTCGTCTTCAAAGGCAATTTATTCTTTATTATAATTTATTGTTATTATTTTTTTTTCGACCATTTAAGCTTTAATAAGCTTCTTACCTTCTATTAGCTCTAGATACTTAAATATATAGTTTAAGCTTTTTAAAAAAAAAATCTTTCTAGTAAAAAAAATGAAAGTAACTTTTTTACTTTTCTTAGCGCGCTAGCACTTCTACTATAAGCTTTAAAAAGTGTTGTAATTAATTTTTTATAGTTATTTTTTTAAATATTTAGTTGTTGTTATGTAGTTTTTAGAAAAGTTAATAATAAAAGTATTGTTAACATATATATTTACTACTAAGAACTTAATAATATTTTAGTAAGAAAGTAATACTTATTACTAAATATTAAAAAACTTTTAAGTTAATTATTAAGTACTAAAGTCCTTATAGTATTAAAGTTTTAAAATAAATACTGCCTTAATAAAATTAAAATAAAACTATTTTTAATAGCTTTTTTACAAAATACAATTACTATAAATATATTATTATACTGTTTAGGCATACAAAGGCCTCAGCATTATTTTAAGAACTTATAAATATTATATTTATAGTATATTTAGACATTTTTATTATAGCATATTTCAATAATATTTTTACCTATTTTAGAAACTTTAAAAATTATATAAAACATTATCTTACAGTACTAGAGTGCCTAGACTAGCTTATTTTATAACTTAATTATACGAAATTTAATATTTTTAAAAAAAAGTTTTTTTCTTTAAATTATATAGTAAGTGTATAAAAAGTTTAAATAAAGAAAAAGGAAATATAAGTAATTCAAAAATAGCTAATACTTAGAATAGTTAAAAGTATTAAATTTCTTTTAAATTATATAAACTTTAACTGATAGTTAATTAGAGATTTTTTAAAATTGCTATTCTGCATTAAACTTATAAGAAAAGCTACTCTATTTAAGTAAAGTAAAAAAGCTAAATAAACTTTTTAATAAATTAAAAATATTAGTATAAAAGTATAATACTTTTATATATTGTAAGTAAAACAACTATTACGCTTTAAAACTAACGCGTTAGACCTTGCACTAAGTAAATACGCTAATTAAAAATATAAAAGTAAATAACACTTTATTACTTACTACTATTGCAAATTCTTAAGACTAAAA
This sequence comes from Alternaria gansuensis, assembly GCA_009289805.1. Classification (NCBI taxonomy): domain Eukaryota; kingdom Fungi; phylum Ascomycota; class Dothideomycetes; order Pleosporales; family Pleosporaceae; genus Alternaria; species Alternaria gansuensis. Next base: position 108,387 of record WBOK01000044.1, on the reverse strand, counting down.
AAGAATTATAATATTTATAATAAAGAGCTACTAGCTACTATTATATATTTTAAATATTAAAGAGTATAGGCTAAAAGCTACTTAAAACTTATAATAGTTATAAATTATAGAAACTTAGTTAGTTTTATAACTACTAAAGTGCTTTACTAATAACAATTTTAATAGTAAAAAGAACTTAAAAAGTAGAATTATAAGATTATATATATACTTAAAAAAGAGAGTGGTAAAGTAAATGCTTTTAGCTACTAATATAATATTATAAAAACTTAGTTAATTACTAATTTTACACTACTTAAGTTTAATAATGATAAATTGCTAAAACTAGTTAAGATATTAAACTATATTATAAAAGTTATTAGCAAAGTACTAGAAGAACTATAGAAGATAATTATTTAATAATATTATAATAACTTTATATATAGTTATTTTAGTATTGTAAGAACTATAGAATCTATTAAGTAGAACTATAAGTTTCTAAATATAAGAATAAAATTACTTTCTTTATTGCTAAATATGCAGACTAGTAGAAGAATAAATCAAGTACTTACGCACTTTATAAAGAAATGTAAGTAATAAAGCTACTTAATATACTATCTATTAGAACTAGATATAAACTTATTAAACTACTAATAATTATTATAAGAATATGATAACTTAGCTAAAAAATAAACTAAAAAGGTTAATAATATATACTAGTAAAAATAAGTTACTATAGTATTACTACCACGCTACTTTATTACAACGCTAGAGCAGTAAGAAAGAAACAAAATAATATATATTATAAACTACTACTAGCTTTAAGTATAGCACTACTACTACCTAGTAAAGACACTATATTATTTAAGTTACTTAGAGTAGACTACATTACTAGTAAGTATATAATACTAATAGCTGCTGTAAGATAATTTAATAACTTTAAATAAACGTTTTTACTTTCTACTTTTAACTTTAATATAAGGTAAAACGCTTTATTTTTATATATACTTATTAGCCTACGCTAGTATTTTTTTATTACGCAACAAATGTATAATTACTTTTAAAAATAACTTTTTATCTATATTTACTTCTACTTAATACTTTTTATAAGTTCTTTTTAAAAAGGCCTAGAGCATATTTATATATACCTAGCCAAGATGTATATATTTAAAACATCTAAAAAAGAAATTTAGTATAATATAATAAGGCTAGTTATTAAGAAAATATTTATTATAAAAATAGTTAGAAATAAAATTAGCATTAAGTATTTTTTATGTAAGATAAATTTAGTGTTTATAAAACTTAAATAATAAAGTAAATCTTAGAGCTTATAATAATAAGTAAGGCAACTCTACTTATAAGCTAAGTAACTTATAAAGCTAAGTAATTTAAGAATAAATTTAAAAACGATAAAAATAGTGTTATAACTTAGCTATAAACCTAAGTTTTATAAAGAACTATTTCAACTAGCTAGCACGAAACTAGATAACTAACTTATAAAAGCAACGTAGTAAGTAGTTATATAACTAATTATTTTGTTAAAAACAATTACTAAAAGGTTATGCACATTATTACTAAAAGTGTTTCTAACTACTATAACTATTACTAAAAGTAATCATAACTACTAAAACTATTTCTAAAAGTAATTATAACTACTAAAACTATTACTAAAAGTAATTATAACTACTAAGACTATTGCTCTAAAGCAATTACAACTGTTAAAGCTATTACTTAGTATATTACTTAGGCACTAAACTTTTATAGCTTATTGTTTTAATTTTACATAAAACTCTAGTACTTGATTCAAAAACTATACTTACTTTTTTAACTTTTTAAATCATTATATTAATTTACTAGTTATAAAATATTAATCTTATTTATTACACTTAATTATTTCTTAAAAACTAATTTTATAATCTTTTTAAAATAATCTTTATAGTTTTAAAAGGCTAAAGCTAACAGTTTTACTAATAAAATCTCTTTTATTAGCAGTATTAACTGCTAAGGCATAAGTAAACTATAGTAATATGATAACTACTTCAGAAACTTCTAGAAAGGTTTATAAAAGAATTATATAAGTAAGAATATATGTAGAAGATAATTAATAAAACTAGGTAGCGTAGAAATATAGTAGAATAAGCTATAAACTACTAACGTAAGCTTTAAAGTAAAAGAAGCAAAAGGGCTAAAACTAGTATAAGCTACTCTACTTTATTTAAAAATAATCTAAACTTTATTAATAATAAGAAAATATAAAAAATATTTACTAATTAATTAGTTAGCAAGAGGTAGTTAAAGTAGATATTTTAAAAAAAAGATTCTTAATATTAACATAGAAGCTAAATTTTAGCGCGACTTAGTATATTAACGCACGCTTTAGTATAAAAGATATTAAGCTACTTAATTCTTGAATTTTTTTTACTTTTTTTTTTATATCTTATATAGAATATACTCTAAAAGAGGTAAAAGACTTTATTATAAACAGCTAGTAGTAGGCGCTTACTAACACTTACTAGCAACTTTAGACTTTTTTAGACTAAGCTAAATTACGTAAAAGTAGAGCTTCTTAGTATAATATAAGCTTATAACCTTTTTTAAGCCGCTTTTATAAATAAATAATATAACTAAAGTTTGCATTTATATTATTTTGTGTTAATATATTCTTCTTTTCAATTTAACTATAGTATACTTTGATACTATCTTAGGTGTTATTTATTATTTCTTTTAAGTTGCTTTATATAAGCTTTTACGCTTGTTTAACTACTATTAGGTATTAAAAATAGTTTTTATTTCTTAGAATTAGTGTAGTTTAAGTTTGTTAGTATAAGTGTATTATATAAAAGTTATTTTATTATATATATATTTATATCTTATATATTTTATTATTTAGAAAAAAGAATTTTTATAAAAGTATAAATGAAGATTCAATAATCTTAGTAGAAGTTCTTTACCTATATCTAATAGTAGACGCGTATCCTCATAAAAAATTAAACTTTTCTCTTATTCTAGCTTAGCATCTAGTTTATGATCTTTTTAACTTTCTTCTAGTTAAGATAGCAACTTTAAAAATTAACATTATAGTCTACAACTTTTAAGCTTTTCTATAAGAAAGTAACATTTCTTCTTTAATGTAGTTCTTTTAGCTTATTTAATATTAGCTAATACTTTATTCAATTATAAAATATTATTACAGATATAATGTTTTACTTTAAGCATAGATTCTTTTTTACTATTTTTAGTTTTTAGTTCTTTATATATAATGTTGTTCTTAAAAGTTGTTAGAGTATTAACATGCGGATCACCCTGTTAATTAGATAATCCTAGTAAGCTGTTCACGTGATAGCCCCGCTAGCGTCTATATAAACGGGCCAGATCGTCTCAAGTCTCTTCAGTAGTTATTTGACACTTAGTTATAGCACTTAGTTAATTAATACACTCTATTTCTACTTAGATAATTAAACAATTGCTCCTTCTTAGCTCTAACAGTTATAAGCCCGGCCGCTTAATTATAGTATTAATTCCCACTATGCAATTAGCAAGCTAGAAAGTTAACTGTTTAATTATTAACTTACTTTCCTTAATTTTCTCTTACAGCACAGCTAGCAGATTACTACAGCTGCTGTACCTCTTACTTACTTAATTATACAATTAACCTCCTACCAATCTATCCTACAACTTACAAGCTACTATTATTATTAACACAGCTACTTACTAACTAATCCTGCTTTTACTTTAATAATAACCTACGTTGTAATCTTTTAAAGCATCTTACTAATATAGACCTTTCTAATATACTGCTTATTGCCTTAAGGGTAATCCTTAAGGCTTAATTAGACTAGCTAACTTAGTTTGCTTTATTAAGACTGCACTACTTAGAGAAAAGCATTTAGGATTAGGTTAATCCTAATCTCCTAGACGTGCGCTTAATAGATTACTAGGAGCTTTAGTATCCTAAGTTGCCTAAAGATATTAAAGAGCCTATTGCTCTACTACCTAGCGCAAGCGCTTAAGAACAAGAAGACTACAATATTGCTTAATATAAATATAAAGCTTATACAATTAATGCTAAGTACAAGAAAAATAATAACAATAAGCTAGTTAATAAGTATAAAGTATATACTACTTAATAAATAAAGAAGGTTGCTAACATTACTAATATTAAAGACTAGATTAGTAAGACTGCACATCTAGACTTACTGTTAAACGCCTTAATAAGCATAATTACTTAAAACCTTACTAGTATTTAAGCTTTAGTAATAATTCTAAAGGAGGATTATGCTCTTATAAATTAAAATACTTAGTATTTAATTAGAGCGCAATACAGATCCTACCTAGATAAGGCTTACTAGAAATAAATAGGCCCTAAGCGTTAGTTTACTAAGTAGTAGCTCCTATATAGACAAGTAACAATCTACTTACTCTCTAAAGTTGTTAGGCTATTATTAGTTACTAATTTTTTAAACGCCTTAGGCACTAAGATTATACTAGACTAGTTACGCAAGAAGCGCAATAAGCTATTATAAGCAATAGCGCTTAGTAGAGCTTAGTTAACTCTTAATAATTAAAAAAAGATTGTTAGTTTTTTGTTATAAAATTAGTTAATTACTATCTTAAAAAGAAAAGGACACAAAGTATTCTAAACTAAATCTAAATCAAGGATAGCTTAATAATTACTAAATAACTTAAAGTTACATAAGAGTAGTAAGCAATTATACTTTTACTCTTATAAGCTAAGCAAGCACTCCTAAATACTACGCAACTGCTTCTAACTTTAAACTATAGTTATAGAATTAATGCCTACTAACAGGATACTAATTAAACTAACAAACAACAATTAAAAGAAGATTATTAAGTAATAAAACAGTAACAAATAGGCAACCCTACAGACCTAAATTAAGAAGGAGGGCTAGAAGGCTAGCACTAGTAGATTAGTTGCTAGTAAACTAAGTAGAGCGTACTTTAGCTTATTAGTTTTAGCACTAATAAACTTAAAAGACTTAATTAAAGAAACTAGCCAAAACGTGTTTAGCGCAGCCTTTACTTCTTATACGTTGTCTTTTTGTACAATTATAGATAGTAAAGCTGCAGTCTACTTAGTTAATCGTATAGATTAACTAGTACTAGGCATCTATTGCAAATACAACAAAGACAAAACAGTTAAGGCAAGCACTTAGTCTATTTTAGTTGCTAGAACAAAAAGTAAGCTGCTTAAGACCGTCTTATATAGTAAAGCTAGCCCTAATACAGCTGATTTTCTACTTACTAATATTAAGTTTATACTAGGCTTTTACGTACATATTTTCTCTAAAGCACAGCTTAAGCAAGCAGGTATTTAGTACTTAAAATATAAATATACTATAAGATTTAAAATAATTAAGAAAAACGTTGTCTTAATTAACTTAAAGTATTACTTTAATTTTTTATTTATTAAATACAAGCAACTTCCTTATTATATTACTTAACTACTACTAGTAAACACTATAGCATAATTAAGGAAACTACAGCTGTAGACTAGTAATAAAGATCTATAGTATTAATAATTAGAACACCTAGAACAATAAGCTATTAAAGCTTTAGTTTGCTTAGCGCAGAACGTTAAAATTACTAGCAAAAAGCTATTAGAATATAATTACTATGCAATAGCTTATGCCTTATAAGTAATTTTATAATAACTAAGAAAAAATTTATCTTAACTTTTTTAAAAAAATTTATAAAGTTTATATAATTTCTTACTTAGTTAACTGCTTAAAAAATAGGCACTAATTATTAAGAAAAACTACTTAGGCAAACTATACAATTATAATATTTAGTTAAAGACACTAAATAATATTATACTTGTATTTAAAGGCTTTACTACAAGAATGAAGAGGAAATATTAGTAAAAATTATAAAAATTTATTAGAATAACAACACTACTACACTGCCTTAGAGAGAGTAATTAAAATATAAGAAATAGGCAATAAAGAAAAAAATTGTAATTAAAACGCCACTGCTATAAACTTATAAGCCTAATAGCTTAGCAAAGAGAGCAGGCTAAGAGCTAATTATAAAGGCTATTAAAATACCTATAAGTGCTAATCTACTAGCTAAGCTTTAGCTAGTAATTATAAATGCAGCAGCTTACTTGTATAAAATAAGCTTTACTAAAATTTATAGCTACTTATCCTCTAACTAGGTGCTTAAAAAATAGTTTAAGAAATATTTCTAATACTATTAACTGCCTATAATTAGACATTAGACTACTAATCTACGCCTAAACTAAAGTAGAATTTATGCCTATAGCTACTAAGCCTACCTATTAAATAGGGAGAAGGCAGCTAGGCGCAATTATTAAGGATTTAAAATCAACTCTTACAGCTATATTAGTTATTTAGTTAGTTATTAAGCCTCTAATATATACTATATATAAGTACTAACCTTTAATTAAGTAATTACTACTTATAATATAACTTTTAATATAGAGGGCAGCTGCTTTTTACTTTTTTGGAAAACCCATTTTGACTACAACAACAACCACCACCTTTGATACCTTAAAAATAAATAAATAACTTTTAATATATAGCTGTTCTACAAAGAAACTTATTAAAAAGAGCTACTAAAAAATTAATTAATTAAAATTATAATTTTTTTTTATAATAGTAAGCTAGTTAATTTAAGAAATAACTTATGAGTCCTCTTAGACTTTTAAAGTAAAGCAAATTTAAAAAACACAGCTAACTACTAAAAACTTTAAAAGTAATCTATTTACTATTTTAAGTAGTAAGAAAAGCCTACTTACTAAGTATAAAAGTAAATTAAAAGAAGCTAAGTAAAGAGAGCAGAAGGCTAGTGCACTATTAAGAATTTGCTTAGATTAGTAGCAAAATACTAGTCTTGTTACCTTAGAACTTACTTCTAAACTAAAGACTTTAGGAAGCAATAACGCAATTAATTACAAAGTATTTAATAGTTAAATAGCAGTGCACTTGCCTAAAAAAGCTAACTTATTAATATCTAGAGGTAAAGAGCTGTTTTTATATAAGCCTAAGAAGTTATCACTAGTCTAATAGTTTAAGCCTAAAGACTTTAATACGCTATCTAATTATAATAAAAACTTTACTTAAAGCAAGCAAGTTATAGACTATAAGTTATTTAATAGTTTAAGAATCTAAGTTTTAGATAGCAGACAAAGTAAGTAATTATAAGCTTAACCTTTACTTACTAGACGTAGTGCTAGAATTAGTAGCAAAAGCCTAAATTAGCTTATAAATTATTATCTTCTACTACGTAAGCTAGGCAGCAGGCGTAAGCATAAAGACGTAACTTAAAATCTTAATAATTAACTAAAGAGTAAAAGCATAAGTAGTGTTAATATATTAATTTTAAAATATAAAAATCTATTATAAATTAATTTTTATAATACCTACTTGCTAGGTTTGCAAGCAACCTAGGAAAACTAAGTAAGCTATAAGACTTTTAATTATATAGTTATAGCAGCTTTGCTTACTAAGCATAAACTAACTATGAAAAATGCTTAACTACATTGCAATAATTTACTTTAACTACTAAGATTATAAAAGTAGTTACTTTACTATTTTATAAGAGCCTTGTTTAAGAATGCCTGCAGAAAAGAAATAAATTAGGTAAGTAAGAATAAGACTTAGACTAAAATATTAAAAAAAAGCAGAGAATTATTTAATACTTATAAAGTAGGTTTAGACTTATAAGTTTAATTAAAATAGCTTGTTTTTTAGATGTAAGGCGTAGATTGTTGTAAAAAGTAATCTCTACAAGAAAAACTTTATTTATTTAACATATACTACTACGTTAGCAGCTAAGTCTTTTAGAACAGCAATAGCTATTACTACTAAAAATAATTTAGAAATTAAGTAATATAATGTTCTAAAAGCATTTTTAAATACGTTAATTATAGTAAACAACTTAGTAATTTATAAAATACTAGATAGTTTTAAAAAGCTAAGAAAGTGTGTATAGCTTAACTACGCACTTTATAAATTATAAGACTTGCTACTGTTAAAGTATAAGGAGTTTATAGGATTACTAAAAAAGATTAAACTAATTACTTTACTAAAGGAGCCTTGCCTATTCTTTTATTAAGAAAGAAGAATCCTAGTTTTATGTTATATAGATAATATCCTACTGCTCTTTACAAATTCTTATAAGCAAAAAGCATTAAATCTTTAGTTAAAGATTATAGATAAGTATAGAATATAGAAACAAAGATTAGTTAAATAGTTTTTTAGTATTTAAGTAATTAGAAATTACAAAAAGCAAATAATTACGTTTATATATAATATATATATTAACAAAATTACAAAAAAGTTTAAGCTAAAGAATAGCAGCTTTCTAAAAACTTTACTACTATTAGAGAAGCTAATTAAGAACACTAGTAAAGCAACTAAGCAAAAAATTAAGGGCTACTAAAAAAAAGTTAGATTAGTGCTGTACACAGCTATTATACTTTAACTAATTATTACTTATTTAATCTTGAAGCTCTTACACTTCTTTACAAACTTTAGAAATTAATATATAAGAGCTGTTAAACAGATAATTATATACCTCTATTAGATAAGATAGAATGCAATCTAATATAAGAACTATAATAGCCTAGACTTAATAATTGCAGGCAATGCTTTTTTTATAGATAATTAAAAAACTTTTTCATTATCCTATAAATACATAGCTATTTTGTACAGTAGTCTAATATTCTAAAAAGCGGCTTAGTAGACTACAGTAACTACTTTAACTACTAAAGCTAAGCTGCTTACTTTTAAGTAAACTACTAAAGAGGCTATAGCCCTTAAACACTTCTTTTACAAACTATCTCTTAATTTAAAAAATGTTTAAATAGTCTAGTGTAATAATTAAGAAATAATTAGACTTGTAGTTAGAAAAAATATGTAGATTAGTACTTGTTTAAAATATATAGATATACAAAATATATAGCTGTAGTAAAAATATACTAAAAAATTATTTTAGATTAAGTACCTAGAAACAGCAATTATGCTAGCTAATAAACTAACTAAGTTACTTACTTAACAACAGTTTAAGAAGTTTAAGCAGTTACTTAACTTTTAGCAAGTTAAGTGCTTAGTTAAAAGCAATAATAATTAATAAGCAAAAGATTTATATTAAGCAGCAACATCTAAATACTAGGCTAAGTCTTTTTTTAATTGCTTAGAAGGAGCAGAAGATTAAAAGCTAAACTAACTAAAAACTTAAAACTAGAACTAAGAACAAGCTTACTAGTAAGTATTAGAATTATTATACTTGCTAAACTTTATTAGTAGGTCTTACTTAGCTTTTTAAGCCTTAGCAAGCTTAAGCGCATTATTAGCTATCCTAGCTTATATAGCTAGAGTCTAAAGACAAGCAGTATAAAGATAAGAATTTAATCTATTACTTTTATATATAGAATTATAAGATAATTATTAGCTTACCTTAGTATACTTATACCTATATAATTAATTTGTATAGCAATTAGGACGACAATTAGCAGTGCAACAATATAAAGTAAAAGAGAGTAGTATTCTACAAGCATGCTATTCTTAAAGCGTTAATTAACGTAAAAAATACTACTATTACTACTATAGCTAAAGCTGTTGTTGCTGCAGCTATTATAGATTATAAGCTAGCTGTTAAACAGGCTGTACTATAGATTAACTAGAGTTATATATAGTATTATAAAGCTTACATTTTTAATTAAAAGCGCTTACTAGAGCAGGAGTAGAAATAGGTAGCAGAAGCTAAGCAGCAAAACTATAAAACAACATCTCTTAAGCATAGCAATTTTTAACTAAAAGCTTCTACGTAAAAGGCTTCCTAGTAGACATAATACTACTATAAATTTCTTTGTAGTAAGCAATAATGTTGCTAAGCAGCTTAAGCTTATTAACCTAGTACTTATTATTATTCTATTCCTAAAAACTAGTCAGCAGCCTAAGCAAGAAGCTTAAATAATTAAAGACTTACCTCTTTATCCTTATACATAGCTATAAAATAACTAGCAAGATTATTATTAATAGTATAGTATATGTAAAATAAGTAAATACTGTAGTAAGTACTACCCTAACTACTAGTCTAAACTTAGTTAAAGCAGCGCTTAGCGTATAAACTTTTAAGTATTTTTTTTTATACAGCACTTATACAAAGAAATACAAAGACAAAATAAATTAGCAGCAATTTTTAAAAAGCTTGTAAGCACCTTCTTTAAAGTAGAGAAAAGCGCGTTGCGCCTTATAGACAGCTTAATAGGCGTATATAGGCTATTGCTGTCATTGTGTTGCTAATTTCTTAACGTTGCTTAAGTAGTAATCTATTTTAACTTTTAAACAGGCTCTTAAATAGTCCTGCTCTTACGCTAGCTTAATTTCTTAGTTAGGCTCTCTTGTAGATTAAAAATTAAATAATAACTTAATAAAGAACTTAATTTAATAGGTAAGTTAATTACTCTCTAAATAGAGCTACTAGAAGTCTTACAGTATGCATATAGATTAAAAAGCAAAAGCAACAAACTCTTATTATCTTAAAAATTAGCTACTTACTAAATTTTATTATTAAATAAGCTTTAACGCGCGTAATGCTTATGCTTAGCACTATTTTTACGCTCTTAATAATAACTCTCTAAGCAACGCTTACGTTTATCACTATTAAGGGCAGACTACACCAAAAAGATTAGCAGCTAATTAGTAAGAGAACTATAAAGCAATAAGGCTTACTATGTTAATAGTAATAGAGGTGCGTTAAAGATTAAGAAAACTTAGTAATTAATATTATAGTAAGGCTAAAGGTTTTAAAAGGGCAGCAGACGTAATTAGTATTTATATTAACTATGCACAGACTGATTAAGCGATATTTAGGGTCCATCTAATGTTTTAATATTATAACAGAACTAAGCTACTTGCTTAATTAAAAGCAACATTACAATATTATAACAAAGATAAAAGATTAGGCAGTAGAACTAAGATTATAGACCTCTTAATTAACAACGTTAATTTAGTAAGAATTAACTTCTTGCTTACAGCTTAGATTAATAGTTTCTCACTAACCTAGGGGATGTGTTGGAGTATTAACATGCAGATTACCCTGTTAATCAGGTAATCCTAGTAAGCTGTTCACGTGATAGCCCCGCTAGCGTCTATATAAACGGGCCAGATCGTCTTATATCTCTTCAGTAGTTATTAGACACTTGGTTGTAGCACTTAGTTGGTTAATACACTCCATTTCCACTTAGGTGATCGAACAATTGCTCCTTCTTAGCTCCAACAAAAGTATAGTATTAAGCTAGTAGTCTTTTAAATATTTTATTATAACTTTTTAGAATACTGCTACAGAGTTAGTAGTGCCTATAACTATCTTCTTATATATACTTTACTTAAGCTGCTTAAAGTCTACTATTAATTACGTTAGTAACTATATATACTTTTTTATTATCTACTATTTCTTTATCCAAATTTTTGTTACAAGCTTTATTTCTTATTATCTACGTAAAATTACTAAGTAACAAATCAGATATAACAAAGACTATCTTTCTAGCACTATTTTTAGAGATGATTTAGTATATAATTTTTCTAAATATATTATACTATATTGCTGTTCTTGCGCTTGTATACTAAGGTCTCTCTAGAATTCTAGATCTAGTAATATTAGCAATATTTCCAAATATAGTTTTTTAAGTAACTGTCCCTATTTATATAGATATATTAAATATGGTCTTTTTATATAGATTATATATACTATTACCTAAGTTATACTAAATAAATGCTATTTTAGTATATGTTTTATTGTTTTTTATACTATTTTTAATTTTTATACAGCACTAAGTTTGAAAATATTTATATATACTTTAGTAATAATTAACTAATTTAAGTAATTACTATTCATAATAAGTTAGTATTTTACCAAGTTTATTTAAGTAAAAACTTACTTATTTCTTTACTAAACTTTTTAAACTTTTTTAGGAAATATGTTTTTTAGTTTATGAATTTAAAAATTATTTCTTTTATGCACTTTATAGTAGCTTTGAGTTTTTAATTAATATACTTTTATAATAGTATAAAAGAATTTAAAAATCTTTAGTTTATGAAACAAGAAGTTAGTAATATTAGTTTCAAAAAACTAAATAGTTAATTCTGACTTTCTACCTGCGTCTAAAACACGCTATATATAAAAAAATTGGATTTTAATTAAAGAAGCTACTTTAAAACTTAAAAAAATTACTTTTAAGTTTGCTACGTATTTTATAAAGCTTAGAAGTAAGCTACTTAGCTTAGCATAAAAACTCTAATATATAATTAACTAGCAAAAGTCTAGCGCGTAAGCTAATAGGCGCTTAAGTCTAATACCTAGAAGCGCCTTAGGTCTTTAAGAATAGTATATTATATATATAAATTACTTCTTAAGTAAATAAGACTTTAGTTACTTATATGAAAGTTTATATAGTTTTAGCATAATATATAACGCGCTGCGCTTATAGAGCTTAGTATAAAGTGTAATAATTATAATAATAAATATTTAAGTCTTTTAGTCTTAGTATCTAATACTACTATAGCTACTATAAGTATTACTTAAAAACTTACTTAAATTTTTCACTAGCAATATAAATTACTTACGTAGTTTTAATAATACTTTTATATAGCTTTTTATACTATAGTAGGCTACTTTATACTTTTATATAGCTTCTACCTCTATTTGAACACATTTTTTATTTAGTTACTAACTTTATTTAAAATTTAAAACTATAAAAAGCTACTATTACTTAAATTACTGCCCGCGCCTTTATGTGTGCTACTACTGCTCTACTGCCTTTATCTTTGCCTGCGCTCTTGCCGCTGCTGTTACTACCGATCCTAGTAAGGTAGCTGCCTTTAAAACGCGCTTTTAATTATAGTCAACTAATACTACTTTAAGTATAGCACTAGCTTTTATATTTAAAAAGTATATAAGTAATATTAAAACTTTATTTAAAACTACCTGCAGTAGTAAGACTTTAGCATCAACTTTTGGATACTAAAGCGTATCTACTACGTATTACAATATGCTCCATCTTAAGTATATTAAAGATGCTCTATTTAGTAACTTTAATAAAGCTAATTAAAACAAAGCTTTTATTTTTTAAACGCGCTGCTAGTAGTACTTTAATAAAAAGACTTATAAAGTTTTATTAGTAATTCTTTTTTAAGCTTTTAAGCTTTTACTAATAAGTAAAGCTTTTAAATTACTTTTTCTTTTAGCTAGAAAGCTTTTTACTAAGCTCTAAAAGAATTTGCTATTATAAGTTTTTTTTTTAATTTCTTTTGAGTTTTTTATTTTAATAAATTGCAAAGTAAATAGGCTAAAAAGCTTATAAGCTACTATCTACATTCTTTTAAAAAAGGTAGCTAAAAAGTAAAAGCCTAAGAAGAGCTTTAAAGATAAAAAGAAGAAGGAAAAGAGTTAAAATAACTAAAAGAAGCCTACTAGCTTTTCTAATAGTCTCTTTGCGCGTAGATAGCGCGCTAAAAAGCTGTTAAATATGCTAGTATACCTTCTAGTTACCTAGAAACCTATTAAGAGAGAGTTGTACTACTAAAATTTTATAAGTATTCTAGAGGTATAGAGCTAATTTACTTTAACAACTAAATATCTATTTCTTTTTTTTAATACTTTTTATTATCATCTCTTATAAGCTATGTGTTCTTTATTGAGAAGCTTTTTTAAGTGCTTAAGCTTTTACTTTACCAAGTATTTAGTAAGTTTATTAGCTAGAATCTTAGGTGTTTATAAATACTCAATTTAAAATAATCCTTTAGCGTGTTTTCTGTAAAGCTACAATTTCTATATATTAAAGTAATAGAGTTTCGTAACAATTTTTTCTGACTCTCTATTAACTAGGCGTATACTTTACTAGTTATTATAGAACATCTTCTAGAATTTTTAAACTATAACTTTAAGCTCTTTAATTAGCTTCTTAAGCGCTATAAGTTTTTTTACTATATACTTTAATGCAAAAAGCTTAGCTTCTATAGTTAAAGTTATCACTATAGTTTAATAAGCTGCTTTGTAAACAATTAGACTTTTCAAGAGTATAATAATATAGCTTTATAAGCATTAATAAGTCTTTAAATTATATAAAAAAGAGGTATTTCTATACATAATAAACTCTGTACTATTATTATTACTATATATAATTTCCTTATAACTTCTCTAGTTAATATATTATATAAAATAATTTATAGCCTTTTTGTAAGCTTCGAAAAAGTTAGTAAAAAAGTAAAAAAGCTTAAAAACTACGTAGGCAGTATTAGGACGTAGTAATAGTTGTGTATAGCGCGCTGCTAACGCGCTCTTAGTAAGCCTTAATTTAAGGCTTTAGGGCCTCTTCTAGATTTTTAACTAGCTTCTCTAATAGTAGAAAAGTTTAAGAAAACCTGCTAACAGCGTTTAAGTTAAACCTCTTAGCGACTCTATTAATATAACTGTTATATAGTAGTAATATTATGCACTTTCTAAAACTTTTTCTAATCTTTATATCTAGAAACAAGCTTGCCTCTTTTTTATTTGTAAATTTTTAGGTATCTTTAATAAATTTAAGCAGCTTATAGGCTCTATTTTAGTAAGTTTTATTATATATAAAGAGTATATTGTTTATATAGAATATTAGGAGGATAGCGCAGTCTTTACTACAGAAAAAGCACAGCTCTTTAGCTAAGTTCTATAGGCTATAGAGTTCCTATCTCTTTTTAGCTAGCCTATGTAAATAGAGTTTTATATTAGTAGTTAAAAAAGCTCTTTTATCTATTTAGAAGCTTTAGGAGATTGTTTAAGTGCATTTAAAATTAATTGACTTTTTTAAAAGCTACTACTATTATAGCGTAAACTATAATTAGCTATTAACTATAGTTTCAAAGCTAAAGAAGTAGTACTTTAAGCTTACAAGTTTTTAAAAGGTTATATAACAAGTAATGAATGCCTATACTTTTTATATCAAAACTACATTAGTTCTTATCTTTTAGCTTTAAGAAGCTTTTTGTAGAAAGTTTTTATACCTTTTTTCTATAAAGTTTTTTTGATAAAGAATTTAAAGGAGCTTTAGTTAGTATTAAAGAATTCTTAGCACTGCGCTAGGTGTTTTTAAAATTAATCTCTACTCTTTTTTAAAACTATAATAGTTTTAGTGCGTTTGTTAAGCTTAATATACTAGTAGTTTACATTTTCAAAGAGCTAAGTAGCTTATTACTACTACTTAAAGCACTATAAGCTAAAGTTTTTTACTTCAGCATTTACGCTTTTAGTAAAGAAGGCGCTAGTCTTAATATAGGTATTAGTAGTTATTTTAAAAACCCTTTCTGCCTTATATAAATTTTTTAAGAAGCGTTAGCTTAATACTTTTTATATAGTTTTAGTGTACTACTAAGTAAAACTATAGAAAGTTTTTTATAGTTTATATTACTAGCTAATTATTTATTAGCTGTAAGACCTCCAATGTTATTACTTGTAATTAACTAATACTAGTAAGCTATTTAAGTACTTTTCTAGCTTTACTAATTTCGTTTTCATTTAAAGTGTTTACTATAAGAACTGTGTTCTGTCTAGGTAGCTTATAAGCTAGTGTTTAATAGTTAAGTGTCATATTAATTTTATTATTATGAATTACAATTACTTAGTTAAGCGTTAAACTTATATATAGTCTATAGTAAAAGTTTTTTAGCATACTTATTAACTAATATAGCTTTTGAAAAAAGCTTTAAAGCTTTTATTATATTTCTAAGCTACTTTATTCTTATTTAAAGAACACGCGTAGTAGTTATAAATATATATACTTTTATAACTTAGATTTATGTTTGCTGTAAAGCTTTTAAAAGGCTAAAGCTTTTAGTACTTAAAGTACTTTCTACTCTATTAATTAAGAAGCTTATTTAGTAAGCGTAAGCTATATATATAAAAGGAACTGATATTATAAAGCTATGCCGCAGCTTTAACTATCTTGAGTAGAAGTTTTTTAGGCTAGTTTATGCTTACATTTATTTTTATTAACTTTTTTATTAGCTTTTAGCCTGCTGGTCTAGTAGCTCTATTAAGTTTATGTATATTTAGTAATAAAAGCTTAATAGTAATACTATGCTTTTTATACTATATTTAGTATTGTAACGTTTTTTTCTTAGAAAGTATTTATGAGTTGTCTTTTTGTATAATTTTTTTAATCTTGAGCTTGTAGTAAGCTTTATCAAGTGCTTTTAAGTAGTAAAAAGCCTTTATAATTTATACAATAAATTTTGCTTATAGAACATATATATAGAGCTTGCTACTAAAGCTATTTTCCATTACCTATATCTATTGCCCTTTGAAACGACTTTTAGGCATATTAAATATATTTACATAATTCTCTAGTATAGTAAAAAAGATGGCTCTTTTAGTTTTGATAAAATAACATATATTGTGTAAGTTAAAGTATAGTACCTATAATTAATACGTATAATTTTTCTAATTTTTACGCCTTAAGGTATATCAATAAGTGCTTTTAGTGCTTTAGTACTTAAAAGCTCTATGTAAGTATGTTAAAAGTTCGCTAAGTTATTCCTTGAATATGTAGTTTATAAGCTTTTAATAGAATGTATTACGTTTACAACAAGCTTCAAATAGAAATATAAAGGCTATTATTTAAAAAATAAGAAGTTAAACTAATATTTAACACGTGCTAGTATAACGTTTCTACCTAGTGTACTTTAGCAGAGAGTATTATTTAGGCTTTAGTAGTAGATTTTATTTTCATATAGACAAGCTACTAAGATAATGTTAAAATAAAAACTTTAAATAACTACTATATTAATAAGAAAAAAGTTTTCGGTTTTTTCACTAAGCGTTTTATATAGAACTAATTATAGGATATAAGTTCTTTAGCTACTAATAGAGAAAACTTAAGTACCTGCCTCTACTATCTCTACCTCCCTAGCTAGTATAAAGGAGTATAGTAAAAGCAGTTCTCTACTGTTTACTAAGTATAATGTAGCTATACTGTTTAGTATAGTGCTCTTTGATACTATAAAAGTATTAATGCTATTAGTAAAGTATATACTTAGGCTGTTGCTTTCTTTTAAAAAGAAAAAGTTAATTAAAAGTATAACTATACTACTTAGAAAGGCTTTTGTTTTACTTTTTTTTAATAAAGCTTATATTCTACTTTAATAAGCTTTTTGCGTAATATATTATACTAGTTAGCGTATAAGCGTTTTTAAAGTTTTTAAGCTTCTTTCTTACTAATACTATAGTTACTTTTTATTAGACTTTGAATATTGTAAGAAGCGTATAGCATTTTATAAAGTTTTAAAATTACCTACTTTTTTTATTATTTTGATATAAGTACTTATAGCTGTGTTTCTAGCTTACGCTTATAGTGCTTTGTACTTTATAAAGTTATAAGTCTCTTTAAATTATTTAAGCTTTTAAAAAGCTTACTTTTAAGCTTAGTAAGTTATTTAAGTGTTAGTAGGGTATTTAGAAAAATACTTAACTAGTTTAGTTGAAGTTTGAAAAATTATTGCTAAGTATTAAGTGCTACTAGTTATAAGTCTTAATAGTGCTTGCTTAGTTAGAAGTGTATTTAGTTTTTATAATATCTAAAAAGTTTAGTATAGTAAGTGCGCTGTCTACTTTCAAGATCTTTAGCCTCTTAGCTTTTAGTTAGCTTATTTACTACTTATTATACTATGCTTAAAGTTTTATAATACTAAGCTTTGCCTTTTTAAGGCTTGCATAGTACTCTTAGTCTATAACTATGTAGTTAACTATATTTATTAAAGCTAGTTCGATCTTTATTTACTTAATAAGCTAATCTAGAGTTTAACTAGCACTGTTTTTAATTTAATTTATAATTAAAGCTAGTAACTATTTATTAATAGTTGCCTAGACTTAATTTTAAATACCTTGCAAAGCAGACGCATTTATAAGTTAGTTAATATACTTTATACAGTATTTATTAAGCTTTTTATTATAGACGTCTAGCTTTTTCTTAAAAGAGTTTCTTATAGACGCTAAATTCCTTAAAGGCAGCCTTATTTATATAATGAAAGTTATAATAGCTTTTAAATTGATATCTTCTTAAAAATTTTCATAATTGAGCGTTAAACTTTAGCTAGGTATACTAGTAAATCTAGCTTGCGTAGCTTAAAAGGCGCGCTATATTAGCTCTAAGGCGTTGCTTGCTATTATAATATATATTATTAGTTATGAAGTTAAGAAGTATGTTCAAATAATTAAAAGAGTTTAAACTACTACTAAAGTAATTCAAGTTATATAAAGAGAATCTAAAATATAATATAAAGCGCTAGGCTTATTACTATAAAGAATAAGAAGCTAGTAAAAGTTATTTAGAAAAACTAGATAGTTATTTCTACTTTTCTACCTACGTATAAGACGCGCTATATACATAAAGGATAGAGTTTCAACTTAAAAAGACTACTATACAACTTAGAAAGATTACTTTTAAGTTTGCTATATATTCTATAAAGCTGAGGAATAAGCTCCTAAGCTTAGTATAAAAACTTTAATATATAGTTAACTAGCACAAGGCTAGCGCGTAAGCTAATAAGTGCTTAAGCTTAATACTTAAAAGCGCCTTAGGTCTCTAAGAATAGTACGTTATATATATAATAATTAGTATAATTAGTAAGATTTAATTAGTAAAGTGTTCTAAGTCTATATACAAATTTAGGTTATTAGCAGCTAGAATAAACTCTAAGCACGCTATATTATATCTAAATATTATAATTTCTCTACTAGTTCTAACACTAAACTAACTTAAGCTATTTAAAATACTAATATCATTTTAAAAAAAGTCACTTAGTTCTTTCTTAATATTATTTTATTTTATAAAGTTTAATATAGTATCTATTTGTACTTGTTATGGAAGTAGTGTAGTTATAATATAGTTTAGCTAACTTTATATTATTTTTCTTAACTTAAAATTAGAAAGCGTATTTATAAACTTTATAGTCTTGTTTTTATTGTTCTTTTTATAAGTACTTCATATTGGTTAATATGCTATATCTTAATACAATAACTCTAGTAGTCTATTTATTTCAAAAAAATCATTTTATAAAGCTAACTTATAATAAATATATTAATTTATGTTTTTCTTATTTATATTATATATTGATTGGCTGTAAGTTAAGAGTTAGAGTATTACTTCAAATTATATATTTGCTTGCTTGCGTTTTTATATTCTTGCTTAGCTTTTTCAATTTCTTAATTTTTCTATTTTAGACTTATTTAATATTCTAGTAAAAAGAAAAGCCCTGTTACTTTAAGCGCGTAGTAGCATTTACCTTAAAGATATTTTATACAGCGTTTTATCCACCTCCTGATATACTATTAGTAGTATTAATATTACTAAGCTTATTAAGATTTTTATCTCTAGCAGGATGATATAAATTTTTTAAAAACTATTAGAACTACTAAAAAATATTATTATAGTAACTTTATTTTACTAAATTAGTTGCTATATTTATACGATAAAATGCTTTCTTTCTAAATTTTAAGCTTAGTTGAAAGCTTCTTGTAGCAAACTTTTTAAGTCCTATATTAAAGGCTAGCTAATTAATTACTTTTCAAAATAGGTTTTCTAAAAAAGTGAAAAGCAGCTGCCCTCTACTAATTAGTCGCAAAAGTTAAAAAAAGATTGTGTGTAGTTAACAGAATTTAAACAGTAAGTAGATAAGGTCTACGCGCTAAGCGCTTCGAGCAGAAAAGCTTAGACTACTAAGCGAAATTAAGGTTAAAAAATTTGCTAAAGGTACTAAAAAACAACACTAATTAAAACATGTTTAATAGTAATTACTAGCCTATAGCTAGCAACAAGATTGCAATAAAGGTAGAAGAAGTAAAGAAAAGTAAAGACACGTATGTTACTGCAGCAGAAGCTTATAATACTTTATAAAAGCTCTCTACCTACTACTTTTTACTTTTAGAATTTTCTATACTACACAGTACTGCATATAAACAACTTATATATAAATAATATAATGCTTAAACTATTTTTCTTCTTGAGTAAAGTTAGACCTTACTAAGTTACTATATAAAAAGCTATAGTAGTAGATTACAAAGCCTGCGTTTACCTTTGTTAAGCGGCCTCCTTAGTTAGTTAAAAAGGAGCTGTTAGCAGTAGCTCTTATAGTTATTAAGTAGACGCAGAAGTTAAATTCTGTTATTTATTAATACTTTATTAATACGTCTAGTATTATAGATGTTAAAGTTACAATAGAGGTTATAAAAGGCTTGTTTAGTAGTAAGTCTATTAAATATATTACGCATGTTAATAGTTTAGGTGTAGTAATAATATATTATCTTACTAATCTCCTCCTGCGCAAATACAACTTTAGTAGAGAGACCTTATAGTAGCTTTATAAGGAGCAAGAGCGTGTTAAAACAGCTATTTAGCTAATAGAACAAACTAATAAGTAAAAGGATTTTGTAAGTCGCCTTTAGAAATAGAAAAGCTATGCTTAAATAGTAACGCTGTTGTTGTATGTTTACATCTAAGTATAGGCGCTAGAAACGCCGCAACTACAACACCGCTAAGATAGCAACAGAGACAACAGAAGTTGCAGTTATTAGTAAATAGTTATTAGTTAAAACGGTTAGTTAGAGGAATATTACGCATTTTTATTTCTGTCTAAACATGCGACACACTAATTGCGTGCTAGCAATGCTAAACAAGGGGGCATAAGCCTAGATACCTGTAGTTAGCAATAAATCCTTTTTTACTAAAAAGGTGTCTATAAAATGTGTGGTCACATCAAAAGGTTGTCTCAAAAGGCCGAAGCCAAGCTAATTAATTACATTATAATTAATATTGTAAAACTCTTAAATTTTGACTTTTAACTATAATTAGAGTTGTTTAGTAGTAGCTGTCTTAGAATCTTCTTTAAACGTTTATATAGTAGCCTTAAGTAGTAAATTTTATTTTATTACAGTTTAACATTTTTTCTTAGCCTAAGGCTATATAAGACCTATAAGCTAGGCTTAATATAAAGCATTAGCGAGTTGCCTACCCTAGCGAACCGCCTAAAAAAGCTTAGCACGAGCAATATAGGTTATAAATCTTTAATTTTATTGCTATTAAATAAAGAGCTAGCGTATGTAGTGCTTACATCTAATTTAGAAGAAGCTTTTAAATCTTTTTTACACGTACGCGCGTTATGCCTAGTCTTACTATAGTTCCTACAGCGCTGTACAGCTAGTTATGCTAGTTCCTAATTACTACTACTACAAGCCCTCTTTAATTACTAAAGCACTATAGACGCCTTAGCAGCTACTTATGCTGCTGTAGTCCTATACTCTGTAGTTCTACTCTACTAAATTTGCTTTCTTTTACGCAATTTCTATTTAGTTATAACTACTAATTACTCTCTAACCTTGTAAATGTAAGTAACAAGTAGCACATTCTAGTATAGTATAAGTTTAGCTCTCTTTATAAGCTATAAAAAGCTTAACTACGCTATAATAGGCAATTAAGTTAAAAACTTATGTATAAGCTTTAACTAAGACTTAAACTTATAAGTATTACTTAGAGTCTTTAACTGCTATAGTGTCTTTAAAAGAAGAAGTTCTAGTAAAGTATGCAGCCGCACTTTAAAATAATCTAATACTACCTACGCGTTTAAAGAGACTAGCCCTACTACCTTAAAGGTCTTTTTATAGTTATTCTCTATAAACATGTTAAAAAATGTATTTTTAAAGGTAGAAAGAAAGCCTTTTTAATTAATATAAAAAACACGTTAGCGTACTAAGTTTTTAACACTTTAAAAGTACTTACGCTTTAGTAGTAAGAAGCAAACAATATTAAGCAGCTAAAAAATATATATTAATTAGTAGTATATAGAAAATTAAAATTTTATTTTTAAAGTAGTAGTTTTTGTAATTTTAGTTAAAATAGCTTTTATAGCTGTCTAAAATAAGTAACTTATACTTACTTACTTAACACGCCTTTATATACACGTTAAAGTGCTTTAACTACTTTAAACTAAGTATATTGTTTATCTAGCTATTTTTAAAGACTAAAAGCTTTTAATTACGTAGTATTAAAGTCTTTTTATACTACGTAAAAATATAAATATGTTTTTTATAAATAATAAAAAGTAAAGTAAAAGACTTAGTAGCATAGACGCTTTAAATAACTATTACTTACTTATAATTGCCTAGCTAATTAAGTATAAGTTAAGTACGTTATTTTAAACTTAAAACAGCTTTTATTAACTTAATTAAACCTATTTAAAAGCTAGTTTTATTAAAGTTATATACATTGTTATTATATACACTGTACTTAATTCTAGTATCTATAACTAGCTAAAACTATGCGCTAATAATTATAAGATCTTTTTATAGTATTCTCAGCTTATTTTTAGCTTAATTAAAAGCTATTTTAAGCTTATCTAAACGCGTTATAAAGCGCTTAGCCTAGTTCTTATTAACAAGCTTACTACTACAAGTACTTAGTAGTTTATTAGCTATATTTACTACTTTACATAGCTAAGGCGCAAATCCTTATAAAATAAAAATAAGAATATATTAAATAGTTATTTACTTTTTAGTAGTAGTAAGCTTATAAAAGTTTAAGCGTATATTTAGGCAAAAAGGCACTCTGCAAGCACGTTAGTCAAGAATCTAGCGTTTAACGTTAAAGGCAGCAGCTGCAGCTTAGTAGCTTTAAAATTAGTTTAATTAATAAGCTTAAAAAGCAAGCTAAAGTCTTCTTTTATGTTTAAGTAATTGCGAATTGTGTTAATTAGACATATTGAGCGAAGAGAGGTAGATAGAGTCTTGGCATGTTTTAGGCGGTACGCTGGAGTAGGCAGCTCGCTAATTCTTTACGTTTTAAGTAACTATATAAGATTTTCTAGTATATTTTAATTATAATAAAAAGTATATTTAAATAAAGATAAAGCTTATAGCCTGAGAAAGTTTTAATAAGTATCTCTTTTAGTTTTTTATAGTAGTATTAATAAATATCTTTTTTAGTTGTTTGTAAAGCTTAAAGCCTAAAGTAGTTTTAATAATTAACTTTTCTAGTCTTTTATAATATAAGAAGTAAGTAAAGCTAATATACTAACTACTTTAGTGTATTTTTTATTATTATAAGCTATGCTAGCTGCCTTTTTGTATTGTTTGTATAGCTTCTAAGCAATTTAGTATAAAGTTAATATATTAAGTTATTATATTAAGTTGGTATAGAAATTTAGGTGTAAGTAGATAGCTAGTTACTAGTCTAGCAATAGTTTCTAACGTGTAGGTTACTTTATAAAGTTCGTATGTTAAGATAGTATAATAGATTTAGTGTAAGTAAGTAGCTAGAAGTCTAGCTATTAATTTTAATATGTAGGTTAGTATATTAAGTTAGTATATTAAGACAGGGTAGAGAGATTTAGTGTAAGTAGAGAGCTAAAAGCGCTAGCTATTAATTCTAATGTATAGGTTAATATAGAAGGTCTGTATATTAAGATAGGATAAAAGAATTTAGTATAGGTAAATAGCTAGACGCTATTAGTTCTAATATATAAGTTAATACAAGAAGTTAGTATAATAAGTTAAAATGAATTTATTATAAGTAGATAGCTAGTTGCTAGTCTAGCTATTAATTCTAATGTATAAGTTAATATAAAAGGTCAGGATATTAAGTTAGTATAAAGATTTTAAATAAAAGCTTAATAAATAAGTTTATTAGTTTACTATGCTAATAAATTTCTTATACCTAAGTAAAAAGCTAATGCTTTATTAAATAAAGTTAGATTGTACTTTTAATTAGATTTTAAAATTAAATTACGCATAGATTACTTGTAGAGTTTTTAATAAGTAACTACTCTATTTCTTTATAACTAGCTAGCGCGCTCGCTACAACACCTACACTAAGTAAGCAAATATTAAAAACTAATTCTAAGAAGGCGTTTAAATAGTTAAAATAAAAAATAACAAAGCTAGACCTTCTTTTTGACTTAAAAAGTTAATGTTAAATTCTTTCTTTAGCTATAATATCTTAGTAAAAGCGAACTTATTTTATTCTTTTTGAGGTGTGGTATAGCTTTTAAACTTTAAGCATGTGCCTTATAATAACATATATATAACAAAAAGTGTTTATTTTTAAGTTATTTAAATATAAAGTATTTTTCTTATTAGAAAGTTCTGTTAGAGCATTAGTAATAAAAGTATTATTATTTTTCTTATTAAAAAGTTTAGTATTAGTTGCTTACGTAATAAGCTACGTGTAGTTAGTAGGTTTCTTAACATTACAACCTAGTTACATATTTAAGTCTTATAAAGAACTACTAAAGCTAACTAAAAAAAAATAGACAGCTAACCTACTAAGCTACTACAGCTAGAAGTTATGTAACTAACTACTACGCTAAGAACTATTGCTAAGAGCAATTATAACTACCGCGACTATCGCTAGAAGCAATTACAACTATTAAGGCTATCGCTTAGTATATAGTATCAGGCAATATAACTTTATAGCTTATTATATTCTACTTTGTACAAGGCTTAAGTATTTAATCTAAAAGTTATACCTTTTTCTTAGCTTTTTATAATATTATATTAATCTTTTAATTATGCTATTACACTACCCTATTTATTGCACTTACTTATTCTCTAAGAACTTACTTTTAGATCTTCTTAGAACAATCTTTATACTTAAAGAGTTTTTTATTATAAAATGAACTATAAGCATGTTATTTGTTAACAGTTTAAGCTTTAGAATACTTAAAGAGTTAATATAGTCTTTTACCTTTAGGTTAATATTTACTAGTGTACTTGTCTCTTTATGTGCTTTGCTAATTTTAGTAGCTGCCTTTCTTACTTTTTTTAAGGTAAACATTATACGCTAGTTAGACAGCATAATTTAGAAAATTATAGCATTAGCGCCTTATTACTGTAGCTAATAAATTTTATCGATTTTAGTTATCTTCTTGTAGTAACATTAAAAATAAAATAAATCTTCTTTAATTTGTACGTATCCTAATTATTTCTATTTAGAATAGAAAGTATATAGTACATAACTACCTCTTTGTCTATTTATAGTAAACTTTAAATAAAAAAATGCTGTCCTCGTTTTAAGTGATTTGCTTATTTTTAATACATATATTAATAATAGAAGTAAAACTTATATATTACACTACTAGTCTAGCCTAGCTTTATTTGTATACCTTAATATAAGCTTAAAAGTAGAAGCGTTTGCTTAGTTTCATAGTAGTATTCTTATCCTTCTATTATCCTATTATATATATCTGTAACTTAGACTAATCCCTTTCTGCACATCTAAATAAGAGTTTTAAAATACAAAAGAGCAATTAATCTTGATTTAAAAAAAAATAGTCTAGTAAAAAAAAGACATTTATTATATTACAAATACTTCTATTATTGTTTTATTATTTAAAGTTTCCTAAGAATGTAGTAATATCTTTCTTAGTAGAGGCTAATGTAATGTGTTTTAGTTAAGCTATATATAACACCAAGATGTATGTAAAGGTAGTTTTAGTATTAATAACTAAACTAAATAGTGTTAATAGTAACTTAAGACTAGCAGTAGTAAGTCTTAAAAAAAAAGCGTTGCGCCTTTCTGCTCTTAACTTGTCTTTTAATTCTTTTTTAATATTTATAGTATAATAGAACCTGTAGAAGTTCTTTAGATAAGTATTTAATAGTAGCTAGTAAAGTAATAATTAAAGAATAGTACCTAGAAGAAATTACGTATCTCTTTTTATATTTTTATAGTATATACTCGTTAAAGTATATTACATGCATTCTTGCCTCTTTATTACGTCTTATTTTGCTATATAGGCTCTCATTTATACTTTAAGCTAGGCTTAAAAATTAATTTTTTAGGCTTAGCTATATTTTAGCTAATACTAGTCTAAATTTACAAAATTTTAAATTGATTTTTGAATAGTGCGTAAAAAATACTATTTTTAATACAAAATTATTGAATATTTTAAATATAAAATAAAAATACTTAACAACTAACATTTGTATAATTTATAAGTTAAGTTGCCCTAAATTTGCACTCTTTTCTTACTCTAGCTAAAATAATATAGGAGTAGCATAGAATTTTCTATAGTACTTGTCTAGAGCTAGAGTCTAGCTATGTAGTAAACTATAAATTATCTAATTGAAATAAGTATTTATTAAAGTATTTAACAACCTACACAAGCAACACTAAGGCAACTTACTTACTAGCTTACTCAGTTAAAGCTAGTACTTATTTAGTGCGTACATATTTATTTATCAGCTTTTAGTAAAATCTATTATCTACTAAATAAGACTCTAGCTTAGCATTTCTTTACACGTATATTACTATCCCTATTTTGCTAGATAAGTTGCTACTCTATATTTTGCTAGGTAGACTTTAAATTAGTATTTCAATACATAAATAGCAGTCTATATTTTGCTTAATAGTTTGCTATTTCTATTTTACTAAATAGACTTTAAATTAGTATTTACTTACATATGTTGTTGTGTTATTAGTAGAATTTATTGCTACTCTCTATTGTTAGTGCTAACTTAGGTAACATAGTTCTTAACGTAGTTTATAGTAGGCAATAGTAGTAACCACCTTAAAGTATATATACTAATAACTCTAAGTATTTTAGCTTCCCTTGTGTTCTTTTAGATTTTATACTTCTATAAAATTATATTATTATTTTTATAATAATTGTGCACTAGTTCTTTTTTGCACTAAGTAGTAGAGTATATTTTTCAAGGCTTTACTATTTGTTTAGGTATTAGAGTGTATAAAGACATACTGCTATAAATGTAGAAAACCTCTAGTAGTCAGATTATACTATAACCAGATTAGTAAGATAATAATCTTATTATAAGCTAGTATAAAAACTTTTAGTAGTAAAAAAAGACTATTTAATAGTACAGTTGATATAGACAAAGAGAAGTAGTTAATAGTAAGTAAATAGTTTTCCTTATTCTATACTACATAGAAGAGGTTATATACTTCTAAATTATATAGTTAAGTACTAACCTAAAGTATATTAAGGTATTACTCTATACACTAGCACAATATAAACAATTTGCATATAATATACTATACTTTAATATAGCGTGTAACCTCTGCAGTAAGCTTCTCCTTATTCTAAGCTATTTTTTAAAAAAAGCATTATTTGCTACAATATACTTAGCTCTTAATTTAGTCTAAGTTAAACTGCTTATATAAAAAAAGATTCATTTAATATTATAAAACTTTACAAGCTAGCTAAACTTCTAAGTTTATAAAAATTTTAAACAAGTTTTTTTATCTACATTATTTGAAAATGCAAAAAGATTATTCAGCATAAATTTAGCTAGTTATAGAAAAATAACATAATTTCTTAAGTATTTGCTAATACTAGCTTAGTAGTTATATATAGATTACATAGACTAGTAGTTATAGTTATAGTTAGGTTATATAAACTAGTAGTTATAGTTATAGTTAGGTTGCACAGACTATATAACTAAATTAGTGCTTATTTAGCTTACCTCTCCTAATCTTACCTATTTAACACAACTATTTATTACTATAAATAGCACGTAACTACAACTTAACTACAATTTAACTACAACTTAACCTATACTTACAGTCTATGCGCGTAACTACAACTACAACTACTAGTTTATACAACCTAACTACAACTACAACTACTAGTCTATATAACTTAACTATAACTACAACTACTAGTCTGTGTAACCTTAACCTAACCTATACCTACGTTTAGCATAATTAGCATAAGTATAAGTTAGGTTAGGGTAAGGTTAGCTTACGTTAAACCCTAAGTACAACCTAATTTATATCTATTTACTAGCCTAGCTTTAAGTTAGAGCAACTAGCAGTAAAGCAATAAAAATAAGTAATATAAAGTATATTAAGTTAAAAGGAAACTTATGTCTATATTTTTCTTTTCTTAGTTATTATTTAAACATACAATAGATTAATAATGTGCTATTTTAATAAAAAGATGTAAGCTTAATTACTTATTACTAGCAAAAAATATTGTTTTACTAAAAAGATATTTACAAAATATATAGTTATATCAAAAAGTTGTGTTAATATACTAAAGCTAAAACATGAAATTATACTTACGTAGCTAAATAAATATTATAAGTTAGTTTAGTTTCTTTAGAGGTTTATTTAGTATAACGTACTTTATAGGTTTATATATTACATAGGTTTATGCATTACTTTTACTAAGCTTTTACTAAAACTACCGTATTATAGCGTAAAACAGCCTAGTTTAGCCTTATATTAAGTAATACAACATGAGATGTTATTAAGAGTCTACTTTTACTACTTACTTACACGTACGCGCATTATGCCTAGTCCAATTACACTATTTATAGTACTTTTAAGTTAGCTTACTTTTTTTAGGTCATACCAACTTCTTTACTTTTTTTTAATTACTACGCGCCCTAAACTTTTGTAAAGCAGTTAGATAAGCTCTACTCTTAACTATTAAAGTTTTTTCTACCTAAATTTACTTTCTTTTACATAATTTTTATTATATAGTAGCCTTATTTACTACTTAAAGCTCTACAATTTCTTTTTACGCTAATACTAGCTTATACGCAATAATTACTACTCTTTTAAAGACCTTCGTAAAGGTCTCTTCTATTCATATAAGCAAGATATCTATATACCTCTAAATTCTTGCCTTTATAAGCATTAATTGCAACACTAGTTTAAAATTATTACTTATTATTTATAACTACTAAGGCTTATTATTAATAGGCAGTAGTATTAATAGAGTATGCAACTAGACATTAAGGGCTAATATAACTTATTTTAAGTTAAATAGAACTAATCTAGCGCCTAAAACCCTCTTTAAATATTACTCACAGTAATTACTGCATTATAAGCGCGTAAAAAGTATAGTAGGAACTTAAATTTTATAATATAAGGAATTTAGTTGTATATAAAATCTTTACCTTAGCGCCTATACGCCTTCTTTAAAGGGGCAAAACAACTTACATTCAGAGGCTATAGAAGGTGTAATAAGTATAAATGTATATAAATAATAATTATCTTGTTCTTCTTATAGTATTGCTAGAATATAAGCAAGTTATAGCTCTTATAGCTATTAATAATAATAAGCTAATAAGCGCCTACAACTTTTTTTTTTGCATGCTTATTAAAGTGCTCTAACTACAGCAGCCTCAGCTTATTTATTCTTTAACTATTTTTAGAGACTATGATAATTTAATTCTAAAGTAGATTCTTCTCTTTATACTAGGTAGATAAGTAATAGCAGCCCTTAAAAATAATAAAAGGTAGAATAGCTTACCCTGTTGCGTTAATACTTTAGATAATTATTATTTACTTTTTATTACTATGCTATATTGTCTTTAGCCGTCCTTATCTTTTACAAGCTATAACAACTACTTTAGTAAATATTTAGCTTCTTATAAAGCTTATTTTATTAAAGTTATAACGTGTTTCCCGGGTTGGACACCTGCGCTTTAACTTCGCGCATTACGAACACAATATATTAAAAAAATATAGTAAGCTAATCTATTCTTTAAACTTGTTACTATCCTTAGAATTCTTTATTTCTACTTTATAAGTGCAGGAGTTGTGTCCTTTCTTACTATAACGTCTGTAGTGCGTTACACTGCGCACCTTACGCGCAGGTTCTTTGCTAGCATTACAACTACTACTATTTTTCTTAGCAATTAACTTACTTACTTTTCTTACTATTGAAGTTTTCCTTATTTATATATACTTTTATTTTCTTAACTAATACTTTATAAGTTTAATAATTGCGCTTTGCATGCGCGCTTATTTCTTTTATAATAATATTATGTTATATATAATTTGCTGCGCGCTTTTATTTAGCTAGTAAATCTTTTTATTTAATAAGCTTATTGAGCCATCGGTCTTCGTGTCGAAGGGGGAGAAGAACAGTCCGAGCATTGTATCGTTCGTATGCAAGTCGTTCGTATGCGGTACCGTGTAGTGTGGGAAATCCTAAAGGTGAGAAGCAGCAGGCAGGGAGCTTTTATAAAGAAGTATTGCAGGCTCCTGCTGTAGTAACGTATGTGTCCTTACTCTCCTCCTCTATCTCTATCGCAATCTTGTTGCTAGCTATAGGCTAGCAATTGCCGTTGAACACGTTTTAATTAGTGTTGTTTTTTAGTACTTTTAGCAAATTTCTTTAACATTTCTGCTCTAAGCGCTTAGCGCGTAGACCTTATCTACCTACTGTTTAAATCTTGTTAACTACACACAATCTTTTTTTTGACTTTTGTAACTAATTAGAAGAGAGCAGCTGCTTTTTACTTTTTTTAGAAACCCCATTTTGACTACAACAACAACCACCACCTTTAACACCTTAAAAATAAATAAGCTTATAAAAGACTTATAATAGTTTTAAATTTTTTATTAAATAAGTATAGCTTATGCCTTAATTTTACGCATATTGCGTAGTGTTTACGCCTTCTATACGCCCTACTATAGTAGTAATAGTACTAGGGTCTATAACTTTATATTAAGCTTTAATAAAATAGCTTATAAGTTATATAGAACTAGCCTAGCACTTTTAAAGCTTGCCTAAATATTCTTTACTATTAAAAACTACTTGAAAGCTAGTTTAAATACTTAAAAAAAAGTTTTCTTGCTAATAAAGTATATATAGTTACGTGCTAAAGCTAAAATTTAGTTACTATACCTGCGCTTTAATATCGCGAAACAGCTAATATTAAAAAGCTGTAGTAAATATAATAAGTATAAAAGTATATAAAGAAAAATTATTTTCTTCTTTTTATAAAGATGTTAGAATTTAAGTAAGTTATAACTTTTATAGCTATTTATAATAAGTAGCTAGTATGCACTTCTAGCGCTCTGCTTTATATACTTATTAAAATACTTTAACTAAGTAAAAGTATGTTACTTATTAGTTTAAGTATTAAAACTTACTTTAAAAATTCAATTATAAAGTAAATTTTTAAACTAATTATTAATAAGTACGCTACTTGCAAAAATAATAAAAAGAAAAGTAAGTACTTTTTAGCACCTATGCCTTAGATAATAGTAACTTATATATAGTTACTTATCTAAGTCCTTTTTTTTCTTAATTTTTTAAAGCTTATAATAACTATTTATAATAAAATCTTACTTATTATAAAGCTAGTGTTATTAAAGTTATAAATATTATTGTTTTTAATTCTCTACTTCTATTTTGTTGCTTACACTAAGCTAATCTAGCGCTTAATAAGCGCTAGATCTTTACAGGTAGTATGCTAGTAATTATAAAGCTAGCTTTAGCGCGAATAGAGCTTAGAAGTTCTTTTAATAAACTTATTAACTTAGTTTTTTTTAATAGGCTTACTACCGCGCTTATGTAGTAGTTTATTAACTATTTTTTAAATAGTAGCCTTTATAAAGGCAAATACTCTTATAGACTTATTAAAAATTAACTTTACAATAGCCTTTTTTTCTAATATATTATACGCTTTACATACGCTACCTAGTCACGTCGCGTGCGTTTTTTATTATATTGTTAGGCTAGCATTCTTTAAGAGATATTATATAGCGTTATAGCTTAATTAATGCTTTAAACGCGTCTTGTATTAAGATTAAAAATAGCAAGCTGTAAATTAGTTTTAGTATAGGACGAATAACGCGCTTGTGGTTAAGACATAACGCGAAGTTAAAGCGCAGGTGTCGCGCTTGGTGTTCGCTTAGCCACATACCGGGTTAGCCACCAACCCAGGAAACACGTTACGTATCTTTATTTTAGATACTGTACTAAGCTTCTATATTAGCTACTAAGTTAAACTAGCTTTAAATAAATTTATAGTTTCTATAAAGCGCTCTCTTATAATTATACTTATATTTAAATCTTATTATAAACTTAAGGCAGTGTATAACTAACATACTAGGCTAGTTGAAGCTAACTAGGCCTAGATTACGCTTTACGCGCAAGGAATTAGCTATATTAGCTATAGCTATAAGCTCAAGAAAGAATCCGCGCAAAATAAGATTAAGTATATACTTAATAATTTCGCCCTCTTAGTTTTTGTTAAATTCTTTAATTTAGGCTAGCAATTTACTTTTAGAGCTTTTCCTACGTATTAGTAGCTTAGTGTTAATTGATTAATATTGTAAATAGCTACAGCGTATTACTAAGAAAGTGTTATATTTTATTTAAAAGCTTACAAAGTAAGCTGTATCTAACGTTTTTTGAAAGGTTCTATTTAGTGTTGTTGTTAAGGCATTACGTAGAAATATAGAGTTTAGTAACATCTTAACAAAAGTAATTTATAAACCTATGAAATGCATAAACCTATAAATTACATTAGTATAATAGTTTATTAATTATCATAAAAGTCTATAATAATATATTAGAGTATTGACTTGCGGACTACCCTGTTAGTTAGGTAATATATTTAAGCTATTTACGTGACAGCCCCGCTAGCGATTATATAAACAGACTAGATAGTCTTATATCTCTTTAGTAGTCATTAGACACTTTGTTCTAGCACTTAGTTTATTAATATACTTATTTTCTACTTAGGTAATTAAGCAATTGCTCTTTCTTAGCTTCTATAGTTATAAGCCTAGCTGCTTAATTTTAGTTTTAAGTCCTACTACGTAATTGGCAAGCTAGAAAGTTAACTATTAAATTATTGCTTTACTCTCCTCTACGTACTTACAGCACGGCTAGAAGATTGCTATAGCTACTCTATCTCTTTCCTACTTAATTATTATAGAAGCTAAAAAGAAGCAATTGCTTAATCACTTAAGTGAAAAATAAGTTTATTAATAGACTAAGTGCTACAACAAAGTGTCTAGTAACTACTAAAAAAATATAAAATAATCTAGCCTACTTATATAGATGCTAGCGCGGCTGTCACGTAAACAGCTTACTAAAATTACTTAATCAACAAAGTAATCCACGTGTTAATACTCTAACTTCCCCTTTAAGTTAGTAAGAAACTATTGATTCAAGCTATAAGCAAAAAGTTAATTTCTAGTATATTAACGTTGTTAATTATAAGGCCGTCTTATAATCTTATATCTATTATCTAATTATTTATCTCTGCTGTAATATTAAAATATTATTTTAATTAAGCAAGCAGCTTAATTCCATTTTAAGTTTAGAACATTAAATGCACTTTAAAAATTAAGTAATAACTCTATACAGAATGACAATGAATACTAATTATATATACTACCTTTTTAAAACTTTTAGCCTTTCTATAATATTACTTATTAAGTTTTCTTAATTTCTAACATACTCTTATTACTATTAATATTATAAGCCTTATTACCTTACTATTCTCTTACTAATTAGCTGCTAATATTTTTAGTATAGTTTGCCTCTAATTGCAGAATCGTAAACGTTACTTAAAGAGTTATTATTAACAGCATAATTATTGCTTAGAAAGCCTCCGCTCACAACATAAATATACTGCTAAGTATAAGTATTATACGTATGAAAGCTTATTTTTTAATAAAATTTAGCAAGTAGCTAATTTTGAAAAAGGTCAAAGTTAGTTACCTTTACTTATTCATCTGCACGCGCATCGCAAGACGTTTAGCAGTATAGCTTAAAAACTAATCTTTCTACCTATTAAATGAAGTTTGTTTTTAAGCCTTTATTTAAATTAAAATGAAAATAAAAGCTTAACTTAAAAATAAAGCTATTTTAAGGGCAAGACCATTTTAAAGTTTATCTAAGAATTAAAGTTCATTACTACTTAAACATGATAAAAGAAATAGTAATAGAATAATAGTAATAGCCGATAAATACTTAATAAGCTCTTTATTAAGCCAAGGTGCCTTGATATACTTAAAAAAAGCGCCTACTAGCAATTTAGAAATTATTACTAATTTATTATATCTTAGCGTTCTAGTTTATAAGTTCTACACTAATAAAATGCTTGATAGTTTATACGCTAAGCGCTGCTTGAATTATATTTAGACTAGTAGTTAGGGTAGCATTTGCTATAACAGTTATTTATCTTATATATTCTATATTATTTTATAATAATCTTGCTTATTATATTATTACTATCTATAAAATTTAAAAAGTAAGTTTTAGTTATTTACGGTTTTTGCTTAGACTACTTACTAGTTATAAAAGAAAAAACAATAATATATAGTAAATGAACAAGCACAAGCTGCTTCGTAATAAGTTTAACTTACTATAAAGAAATTTATAGCAGCATTATATTTACGAAAACACTTTTAATACAGAAGTCTTTTATTAAGAATTACTATGCTTAAGAGATATTTTCTTGTAGTTTTGCTACTTAGCTTCTACTACCTGCTCCTGCTCCTGCTCTTGTAAGCGTTTTTAATCTAAGATATAATACTAAAATTATTTACGCTAAACACAGCCTACTTAGCAAGCTATAAGTTTTAATAAAAGTTTTTTTGTTAGATTAAAGTTTTATATTGCGTAGCCTAATGCTACTTATTCTCTTAGTTAACCTGCGTAGCAGCCTAGTTAATAGCCTACTAATAATCAATAACAGGTATAGCAACAACAGCTTTAGATATAGTAGTAATAGTAGTATTCTTTATATTAATTAAAGCTTTAAAAATAGCATGCTTAACAAATACTACCTCTACTTAGTTTTTTTTACATTCTCTTTACTTTTAATAATACTCTAATTACTAGATAACTTAATTTTTCAATTATAAGTATACTAAGTTAAGTTAACAATTAATTTATAATTCTATGTTTAGAAGTAATAAACTAAATTCGCGTTTTTATACTACTTACCTTTAGACCTTTATTCTCTAAGCTAAAATAGCTTATAATATGCTTAAGCTTACTAAGGCCGAAAAGGCTAAGTAAAATTTACTTATAAAGTCTAGTAATTATAATAATTTTTAATACTTACTAGTAAGCTTTTTCTTAGTTCTAGTATATAATTCTTAGTTAGTTTAGCTATTAGTCTCCTACTTCTTCTTAGTAACTAAAAGGAGACTTAGCTTAGTATATAAATGCTACTACTTAATATTGTTGCAAATTTAATCTTTAGGTATAGTTGCCTATTCTACTGTTAACTTAGAGGTAGAGGTCTCTACCTTCTAATTATCTGTAGTAGACTTAGAGGCAGCCTAATTTAGGCTTATAATCTAATAGAGATTAAAGAGAAGGTGCAGAAGTAGAAGAATAAGAATATAAGAATAAATAGAGACTAGAAAAAAAGAGTAATTTAGGTCTTATTATTGTATTATACAACTGCTTAATTTGTATTATTTTCTCTTAACTCTCTCTATATCTAATTTTAAGCTAAACCACAGTCTATATAAACTTATTACTTGTATTCTAAAAAGATCTATATTTACGCAATAGCTTGCAGAGTAAATAACATAATATCTTGTAATTCTATACAATCTCACCTAATAAATTGCGTAATTGCTGTAGATTAACTAATAACAATAATAAGTAGTACTAGTAGCGTAATAGCTCCTAGTAATTAAATAATTGTAAGATAATTATAGATTCTAGGTGTAATTTTAAGCACCTAGATCCTGTAGAGAAACAGCTAAGTAGCTTAATCTTTAATAAAAAGCAGTTGTGCAGTATTTAAAAGTGCTGATTTTCTAATTTCTTAATTAACTCATAGAGGTAAGAGTTTATTACTTACTATCTTTCTTAAAATTTTAATTATTTAATAATTAATTAGCTATTTTAAATCTGGATCTAGTTAAGAACACTAGGTGTCCTTTTTTCAAAAAAGTAATTAACTAATCTTATAATAAAATACTTTTATTTTTTTAAGATTATCAAAGTTTAATTGAGCTTTACTATGCAATATTACTTATACAAACTTATTACGCTTTTTACGTAACTAGTTTAGTGCAATCTTAGTGCTAAAAGCGTTCAAAATATTAATAACTGCTATTAGTTTAAGAATATAAGAAGTAAGTAGATTATTGCTTATTAGTATAAGAGCTACTACTTTTTAGACTAACTTTTATTGCTTTTTGTCTTTAGTTAGCTTTATTTAAGTATAATTTATGTTACGTCTTAATTTAATACTAAGTATTTTAATATATAAGTAAAAGATCTTTTTTTAGAATTTTTACTTAAGCTTAAAGGCTAGTAAAGTTTTAAGTA
Organism: Alternaria gansuensis; assembly: GCA_009289805.1. Taxonomy (NCBI): domain Eukaryota; kingdom Fungi; phylum Ascomycota; class Dothideomycetes; order Pleosporales; family Pleosporaceae; genus Alternaria; species Alternaria gansuensis. The sequence goes on along the minus strand of WBOK01000044.1, from coordinate 72,328 downwards.
ATTATATTTATTAAGGCGTTATAATAGCAAGTCTAGATACATAGTCTTGCTAATCTAGTATTTTACATTAGTAACTTTAGCAACTTATCTTATATATTAAGCAGTATATACTTCGTACTTATTATCTAGCTTATTAGAAATCTTTTTTTTATACTTAGTCTTAATTGTATAAGCCTTATATTTATATAAAGTATTCTTATAGTGTTTTTCTATTTATGTCCTAGCGCTAAGTAATAAAGTAACTAGTTGCTTAACATCTTAAAATAGTATTAGATACTCTAGCTTTTAGTAATCTATTAAGAGCACGTTTAAAAGATTTTAACTAACTTAATCTTCAATACTTTTTCTAAGCAGTGCAGTCATAATAAAGAAAACTAAGTTAGCTAGTTATATTAAGCTTTAAAGATCACTTCTAAGGCAATAAAAAGTATAATAGTAAGGTCTATTTTAGTAAAATGCTTTATAGAATTATAACATAAGGTATTATAAAAGTAAGTATAAAACAGTAAGTAAGATAACAAGTAGCTATATTGATAATAATAGTAGCTTGTAGGTTATAGAAAAGATTAGTAGAAGGTTAAATGTATAATTAAGTAAGAAAAGAAGTATAGCAGCTGTAGCAATCTGCTAGCTGTGCTGTAAGTAAGTAAAGAAGAGTATAGTAATAATTAAATTGTTAACTTTCTAGCTTGCTAATTGCAGAGTAAGAATTAAAACTATAATTAAGTGGCTAAGCTTACAACTTTTAAAGCTAAGAAAGAGTAATTACTTAATTACTTAAGTAGAAAGTAGGTGTATTAATTTAACTAAGTGCTACAACAAAGTGTCTAATAACTACTAAATAAATATAAGATAATCTAGCCTAGTTATATAAACGCTAGTGGGGCCTTTACATACACAGCTTACTATAATCACTTTATTAATAGAGTAATCTGCATATTAATACTCTAATAATTATATAATTAATCTCTAACTAAATTATCTTATAACTTACAGGCTACTATGATTATTAATATAGCTACTTACTAACAATATAACTACCTTTTACTTACTTTGATAATAAATTATGTTTTGATATTATAAAGTATTTTACTAACATATAATTTACTAATATACTACTTGTTGCCTTAGAAGTAATATTAAAAGCTTAATTAGACTAATTAACCTGATTCACTTTATTAGAACTTGATTACTTTAAAAAAGTATCTGGATTTAAGATAATTCTAATCTCCTAGACGTCTCTTAAATAGATTACTAGGAGCTATAGTATTCATAGCATTTTAAAAATGTTAAGCAACTAATTACTTTACTACCTAGTGCTAGTACACAAATTTAAAAAGACTTTAAATCTACTTAATATATATAAGGCTTATATAAATTATACTAAATATAAGAAGAATAGTAATTATAAGCTAGTCAATAAATATAAAGTGTATGCTACTTACTAAATAAAAAAAGTTGCTAAAATTACTAATATTAAAGACTAGATTAGTAAAACTGTACATTTAGATCTGCTATTAAACAGCTAAATAAATATAATTATATAAAACCTTACTACTTCTTAAGCTTTAGTAGAAAATATGAAAAAAGACCTTGTACTTATATATTAGAATACTTAGTATGTTATTAAAGCGTAATCTAGATCTGTAAAAGCTAAAAAAAAAGTAATTATTTAATTTTTTTTTCTTATAGTTCAACGTTCTTTCTTAGCCTAAAGCTATATAACATATATAGACTAAGGCCTATAAGTATTTACGTAAGTTTGCCGCCTAAGTTATATACATAGAGGGGGTTATTTTAATACAGGTAAGGCTTTTAGCCTACTAGTAGAAGAGAAGGAGGAGGAGGAGGCTATATATGGAGCTTAGTCGCCTAAATAAGCAATTGCATCTAGATTTTAGTAGTTTTGTCATACTAAGCTTATATACTAACTTTAGTTTCTTAAATAAAGACTATAGTAGCTTTAATACCTAAGTCTGTTTAAAGTAGAGATTGTAGAAATATTAGCTCTATATAAGTGTTTTAAAATGTTACTCTATTATCCTTATATAGTTAGCATTTAAGAAGTATTTAGGCTATATCTTATATAGCTTTATAGTTGCATAAGCAAACTTTAAGTCTACTAAATTCCCCTTAAAAATATAGCTTCTTAAGTAGTATTAACCTAGTTTAGGTTAAAAAATCACGCTTAATATATTTCTTCTAGTTGTAGAAGTAAGTATTTACTTACTTACTTTCTACTTCAATATTACTAAGTAGGTATTAAAATTTTTACTAACGTAAAGCATCAGCGAGCTGCCCACCCCAGCGAACCGCCCAAAACATGCCCAGACTCTACCCACCTTTCTTCGCTTAATATGTCTAATTAACACAACGCGCAATTACTTAAACACAAAAGTAAACTTTAGCTTACTTTTTAAGCTTATTAATTAAACTAACTTGAAAGCTACTACGCTGCTGCTGCTGCCTTTAATATTAAATGCTAGATTCTTAACTATTGCGCTTGCAGAGTATCTTTTCGCCTAAACACATGCTTAAACTTTTATAAGCTTACTACTACTAAAAAGTAGATAATTATTTAATATATTTTTAACTTTAATTTACAAAAATCTGCGCCCTAGCTGTGTAAAGTAGTAAATATAGCTAATAAACTACTAAGTGTTTGTAGTAGCAAGCCTATTAGCAAGAACTAGGCTAAGCGCTTTATAACGCGCTTAAATAAGCTTAAAATAGCTTTTAATTAAGCTAAAAATAAGCTAAAAATACTATAAAAAGATCTTATAATTATTAGTGCGTAGTTTAAGCTAGTTACAAACATTAAAGCTAAGTACAGCATATATTATAATAATATATATAACTTTAACAAAACTAGCTTTTAAATAAGTATTATTAAGTTAATAAAAGTTATTATAAGTTTAAAGAGACATACTTGATTTATACTTATTTAGCTAAGAAATTATAAGTAAGTAATAGTTATTTAAAGCGTTTAAGCTGCTAGGTCTTTTACCTTGCCTTTTATTATCTATAAAGAATATGTTTATATCTCTACGTAGTATAAGAAAACCTTAAAACTACGTAATTAAAAGCTCTCTGTCTTTAAAAATAGCTAGACAAATAATATGCCTAGTTTAGAGTAGTTAAAGTACTTTAACACGCATATAAAGGCCTGTTAGGTAAGTATGTATAAGCTACTTATTTTAAATAGCTATAAAAGCTATTTAAACTAGAATTTTAAGAACTACTACTTTAAAAACAAAATATTAACTTTTTATATACTACCTTATTTATTGTATATTTTTTAGCTGCTTAATATTATCTACTTCTTACTACTAAAGCGTAATTATTTTATATACATTAAAAACTTAGTACCCTAACGCGTTTTTAATACTAATAAGAAAAGCTTCCTTTCTACTTTTAAAAATGTATTATTTAATATATTTATTAAGGATAACTACTAGAAGGCTTTTAAGGCAGTAGAGCTAGTCTCTCTAAATACATAAGTAGTGTTAGATTGTCTTAAAGTATAGTTATATACTCTGCTAGAACTCTTTCACCTAAAGACACTGTAGCAGTTAAAAACTTTAAGCAATACTTATAAGTTTAAGTCTTAGTTAAAGCTTATACGTAAGTCTTTTACTTAATTACTTATTATAGCGCAGTTCAGCTTCTTATAGCTTATAAGAAGAGCTAAACTTATACTGCACTAGAACGCGCTGCTTATTACCTACATTTACAAAGTTAAAAAGCAATTAGTAGTTATAACTAAATAGAAATCGCGTAAAAGAAAGCAAATTTAGTAAAGTAAGACTATAAAGTATAGGACTACAGCAGCGTAGGTAGCTACTAAGGCGTTTACAGCGCCTTAGTAATTAAAGAGGGCTTGTAATAGTAGTAATTAAGAACTAGTACAACTAGCTGTACGGCGCTGTAAAAACTATAGCAAGACTAGGCACAACGCGCGTACGTGCAAAAAAGATACAAAAGCCTCTTCTAAATTAAATATAAGTACTACATACGCTAGCCCTTTGTTTAATAGTAATAAAATTAAAGATTTCTAACCTATGTTGCTCGTGCCAAGCTTTTTTAGGCGGTTCGCTAGGGTAGGCAGCTCGCTAATACTTTACGTTAATTGCTTTTCTTTTGTACTTTTTAAATAGGCTTAAATAATTAGCGCTAGCTAGTTATTTAATTTGTATACTAATAACTGCTAGGCTTATTTTATTTTTTAAGAGGGTTATTTTTAATATAGCCTCTCTTACAAAAGAGTTTACTTTTTTATTTTATAATATATTTAAGTAGCCTAAAACTTATTATAGCGTAAAAGAGACGCTTTTTTCTTTAAGTTCAAGTGCTGCCTTAATATACTTAAGTCACTACTTTTAGCTGAGGTTATTTAAGGTGCTCTTTAATTAAAATTAAGCTGTCTATTTATCTACATATATTATAACGCTTAAGTATTAGTGTGGAGAACTAGGAGCTGGTAACAGTGGTTTAGGAGAACCGAATGATTGATTCTAATTCTGCCTTTCTAACTAAGTCTGAGAGCTCTATGTAGTCCTAGCGCACTGCGCAACGCGCTACGCACGTGCCTCTTAGCGCAAGGCGTAACAACAATAATAACAAATTTTTAAGCCTCTTAGGCTTAGTATCTAACACTACTATAGCTACTATAAGTATTACCTATAAGCTCGCCTAATGTTTTTAAAAGCAATACTAATTACTTTTATAAGTATTATAATACTCTTAAAAAGCTTTTTAAGCTTACTGCGCGCTACTTTATACTTTTATATAGCTCTTAGCTTTGTTTTAGCATTTCTTTTATTTAGTTACTAACTTTATATAGAAGTTAAAACTACAAAAAGCTGGCGCCGCCTACACTACTGCCTGCGCTGCCGCGTGCACGCCGCCGCCTTTGCTCTTACCCGCGCCCTCGCCCTCGCCGCCGCCGCCGTTGCTATTGCTGCCGCTGCTGTCGCCGCCTGCTCTAGTGGCGCAGCTGCCCTTAAAACGCGCTTTTTGCGTAAAGTTAACTAGTGCTACTTTAAGTATAGTACTAGCCTACACGTCTAGAGGGCGTGTAAGCAAGGTTAAAACCCTAGTTAAGACTACCTGCAGGCGTAAGACCCTAGCAGTAACTCTTAGTTGCTAAGGCAAACTTAGTACACATTACAACGTGTCCTGTCTTAGGTGCATTAAAAGCGCTTTATCTAGCAGCTTTAATAAAGCTTATTAGAACAAGGCTTTAGGCTCTAAGACGCGCTACTAGTAGTAGTCTAATAAGAAGACTTGTAAAGTCTTATATATATTTCTTTTTTAAATTTAAGATTTTACTAATAATTAAAGTTCTTAAATTACTATTTTTTTTAGCTAAAAAGCTTCTTGCTAAGCTCTAAAAAAATGCGCTATTATAAGCTTTTTTTTTATTCTCTCTTAAGTTCTTTATACTAACAAATTATAAAGTAAATAGGCTAAAAAGCTTATAAGCTACTATCTACATCCTTCTAAAGAAAGTAGCTAAAGAGAAGAAGTTTAAAAAAAGCTTTAAAAGTAAAGTAGAAGAAGAGAAAAAGAGTTAAGATAACTAAGAAAAGCTTACTAGCCCTTCTAATAGTCTCCTTGCGCGTTGTCTGTGCGCTAAAGAGCTATTAAATAAGCTAGTTAACCTCCTAGCTACCTAAAAACCTATTAAAAAGAGGTTATTTCTCTAGAATTTTATAAGTTCTCTAAAAGTAGAAGGCTAATTTACTTTAATAATTAAACATTTATCTTTTTTTTTGTACTTTTTTTCTTTTGTAATCTTTTATAAGACATGCGTTTTATATTAATAAGCTTTTTAAAGTGCTTAAGCTTTTATTTTAATAAGTACTTAGTAAGTTTGTTAGCTAGCATTTTAGCTATTAGTAAATATTTAATCTAAAATAAGCCTTTAGCGTACTCCTAGCAGAGCTATATATTCTATATATTAATATAATAAAGCTTAGTAGTTATCTTTTCTTGCTTTCTAAAAACTAAGTGTATAGTTTATTAGTTATTATAAAAAACTTTCTAGGCTCTTAAAACTATAAGCTTAATTTTTTTAAATAATTTTTTAAGCGCTATAGATTCTTTTACTATATACTTTAATATAAAGAGCTTAGCTTTTATAGTTAAGGTTGTTACTATAGCTTAATAAGCTGCTTTTTAAATAATTAAGCTTTTAAAGAGCATAATAACATAGCTTTAAGAAAATTAATAAGTCTTTAAATTATTTATAAAAGACGCGTCTTTATATAGAGTAAGTTCCTTATTATTGTTATTGCTGTATATAATCCCCTTATGCCTTATATAGTAGAGGTATTATATAAGATAATTTACAGCCTTTATATAAGCATTTAAAAAGTTAGTAAGAAAGTAAAAGAGCTTAGAAACTACATAGGCAGTATTAGGACGCAGTATAATAGCTACATACAGCACGCTGCTAACGCGCTCTTAGTAGGCCTTAATTTAAGGCTTTAGGGCCTCTTTAGAATTTTTAACTAGCTCCTCTAAGAGTAAAGGAGTTTCTAAAAACTTACTAAAAGCATTTAAATTAAATCCTTTTGCAACTTTATTAATATAGGTATTGTGTAGTAGTAATATTATGCGCTTTTTACAGTTTTTTACAATCTTTATGTTTAGAAACTAGCTTACCTTTCCTTTATCTTTAATTTTATATGTATTTTTAATTAATTTAAGAAGCTTGTAGGCTCTTATTTAGTAAAATTAATAATTTATAAGAAAAATATTGTTTATATAGAATATTAAGAGAAGCGCGCAGTTCATACTAAAGAAAAAACAATTTTTTTTAGCTAAAGCTTATAAGCTAAGCTTGTTAAGTATACTTAAGAATTTATTATACTATAATAATAGCAATTCTTGTAGGCTGTACAAGGCTTTTTTAAGCCTAACATACCTTCTTAAGCGCTTATAACTATTTAGTAAGTTATATAAAACTACTATTTTATTACTAATATTAGTATTAAGAAACACGCCTACTTTCTTAAGTTGCTAAATTTTTGTATTAAACTTAGCTATAATTACTATTACAAGTCTAAAAAATTACACAGCTAGTGTTGCTGCGTATATTAAGTATAGTAAATTTTTTACTTAAACGTTTTTTTTTACTACAAGACGTGCTTTATATTTAAAAAAGTAACTGTTCTTATTAAACTTGTAAGTAAATACTTATTTAAAAAGAAGAAGCTTAAAGTCCTTTAAAGTCTCTTTTTTTATTTAAGTGCTTTTTAAAAGTAAAGTATTAATCTCTTTTTAACTAGCCTATTTAAATAAAGTTTTATATTAGTAGTTGTAGAGGTCTTTTGATTTGTTTAGAAGCTTTAGGAGTTTATTAAAGTATATTTAAAATTAATTAACTTTTCTAAGAGCTGCTGCTATTATAGTATAAACTATAATTAGCTTTTAATTTTCTTAAGGCTAACAAAGTAGTGCTTTAAGTTTAGGTACCTTTAAGAGGTTATATAGGAGGTAGTATACGCCTACACTCTTTATATTAAGACTACGTTAGTTTTTATTTTTTAGCCTTAAAAAGCTCTTTGCAGGAGGTCTTTATACTTTCTTTTTATAAATTTTTTTTACTAAAGAATTTTAAAAGACTCTAGTTAGTGCTATAAGATCTTTAGCACTGCCTTAAGCTTTTTTAAAAGTATTTCTTACTTTTTCTAGAGACTGTAAGTATCTCTACGCGTTTGTTAAGCTTAATCTACTAGTTGTTTACAATTTCTAGAAGCTAAGTAGCTTATTACTACTACTTGCAGCTCTTTAAGCTAAGGTGCTTTGCCTTAGTATTTGCGCTTCTAGAGAAAGAGGTGCTAGTGTTACTGTAGGCGTTAGTAGCTGTTCTAAAGAACCTTTTTACTTTATATAAATTTCTTAAGAAGCGTTAGCTTAACGCTTCTTACATGCTTTTAGCGTACTACTTATTTAAGACTATAACAAGCCTTTTATAGTTTTTGTTATTAGCTAATTACTTATTAGCTGTAAAGCCTTCTATATTATTACTTTTACTTAACTAATACTTATAAGCTACTTAAGCATTTCTTTAGCTTTACTAATTTTATTATTATTAATAGTGTGTACTATAAGGACTGCGTCCTGCCTTAGCAGCTTATAAGCTAGTCCTTTATAGTACAGCGTCTTATTAAATATAATATTACGTATTATAATAACTTAGTTAAGCGCTAAAACTTATATCTAGTATATGTTAGAAGCTTTGTAGCTTACTAAGTAACTAATATAGCCTCTAGAAAAAGTTTTAAAGCTTTTTTTATATTGCCTAGCTGCTTTATTCTTGTTTAGAGGATAGGCGCAGCAGCTATAAGTATATATCCTGCTTTAATCTAGTTTTATATTTGTTGTAAGGCTCTTAAGAAGCTCTAGTTTATAGTACTTAAAGTACCCCCTACTCTATTAATCAAGAAGCTTATTTAGTAAGCATAAACTATACGCATAAAATAAGCTTATATTATAAAGCTATACTATAGCTTTAACAATTTCTAGCTAAAGTTTCTTAAGCAGGTTCGCGCTTGCTCTTATTTTAATTAACTTAGTTATTATTTTTTATCTTAATTATTTAGTAGCTTTATTTAGTTTATATATATGTATTAAGAATAGCTTAATTATAATACTGCGATCCTTATACTATATTTAGTATTGCAATATACTTTGCTAAAAGAGTGTTAAAAGATTATTATCTTATATAATTTTAACTATTTAGAGCTTATAACAGGCTTTAAAAAAAGCTTTAAAATAGTAAAAAGCTTTTATAATTTCTAAAATAGATTTAGCTTATAGAATATACATCTAAAGCTTGCTACTAAAGGCGTCTTTTATAACTTGTATCTATTACTCTTTTAAACAACCTTAAAGTATGTTAAATAGGTCCTTTAAGATCCTCTAGTATAGTTAAAAAGAAGGCTCTTTTAGTTACCTTAAGATAACTTGTTTAGTATAAGTTAAAGTATAGTACTTATATTTAACGCATACTATTTTTTTAACCTACACTCTTTAAGCTGCGTTAACAAGTACTTTTAGTACTTTTAAACTTAAATGCCTTGCTCTAGCATGCTAAAAGTCCTCTAAGTTACTTCTTAAATAAGTTTTTTATAAGCTTCTAATAGAAGGCATTACATTTATAATAAGCTTTAAATAAGAAAATAAAGGCTTATATTTAAAAAATAAAAAGTTAAAACAATATTTAAGCTGTGCTAGTACAACATTCTTACTAAGTGTACTTTAGCAAAGTATATTATTTAGGCCTAAGTACTAAACTTCTTTTTTGTGTAGGCAAGCTTCTAAAACAAGAATAAAATAAAAACTTTTAACAACTACTATATTTATAAAAGTAAAGTCCTTAGTTTTATTACTATATATTCTATTTAGAACTTAGCAAAGGATGTAAGTCTTTTATTTACTAATAAAAAAGGCCTAAGTGCCTGCCTTTACTGTCTTTATCTCCCTCGCAGGTATAAAAGAGCCTAGTATAAGTAGTTTCTTACTATTTACTAAGTGCAACACAGCCTTACTATTAAGTATAGTGCTTCTTAATAGTATATAGGCGTTGTAATTACTAGTGTAGTATATACCTAGACTCTTATCTTCTTTAAGAAGCGCTGGGTTAATTAAAAATATAATAATACTACCTAGAAAAGCCTTTAACTTGCTTTTTTCTTTCTAAAGAAGCTAGTGTTCTACTTTAACTAGTTTATTTTAAAGTTTTTTATACTAGTTAGTATACAAGCGTTCTTAAATTTTTTTTGCTTTTTCTTTACTAATATTGCAATAGTATTTTGCGCAGGCCTTAATTACTACTTAAAGTATATAGTATTCTATAAAATTTTAAAAGTGCTAATACTCTTTTTTATTTTTATATAAGCACTTATAGTTAATTTTATAGCCTACGCCCTTATTACCTTAAATTTTTTAAAGTTTTAAGTTTCTTAAAGTAGCAAAGGCTTTTACTATTAATTTAGCTAAGCTTAGTACACTAATTAAGCGCTAATAAAGTATTTTTAAAAATACTTAACTAGTTTAGTTAAGGTTTAAATAATTATTCTTAAGCGTCTATTGCTATTAGTAGAGCAATTTTATTATATTAGCTTAGTTAAGAGCGTATTTAGCTCCTACAGCATCTAGAAAGTTAAATATAGTAAGCGTGCTGTCTACATTAAAAATTTTTAGCTTCTTAGCTTTTAGTTAGCTTATTTACTACTTATTATACTAAGCTCTTAGTTTTATAGTACTAAGTTTTGCTTTTTTAAGGCTTACTTAGTACTCTTAACGTGTTACTATTTAGTTAATAGCGTTTATTAGCGTTAGTTTAAGCTATAGTTGTTTAATAAGCTTATTAAGCGTTTAACTAGCACTATTTATAAGTTTAATTATAATTAAAGCTAGTAACTATTTATTAATAGTTGCGTAAACTTAATTTTAAATATACTAAAGAGCTTGCGCATTTGCAGCCTAGTTTATATACTTTATATAGTATTTATTAAGTTTGCTATTATAAGCTTTAAGTATTTCTTAAAATAAGTTTTTTATAAGTACTAAGGGCCTTAGAGGCAGCCCTATTAATATATTAATAGTTATAGTAGCCTTTAAGTTAATATATTCCTAGACTTCTTTAAATTTAGCGTTAAACTTTAGCTAAGTATACTAGTAAGTCTAGGTTGCGTAGCCTAAAAGGCGCGCTAAGTTAGTAATTTAAAAAAAGTTACTTACTATTATTTTGCGTGTAAATAGTTAGTAGGTTAAAAAGTATAAACTAATTTTTTAAACAAATTAGAAGGTCTAAACTACTACTAGCGTACTTTAGGTTGCGCAAAGAGAATTTAAATTATAATTTAAAGCGCTAGGCTTATAACTATAAAGAACTAGAAGCTAGTAATAGTAGTTTAAAAGAACTAAATAATTAATTCTAATTCTGCCTTTCTAACTAAGTCTAAGACGTGCTATTTATATAAACCTAGCCTAGAAAGGCTGCTGTTAAACTTAGAGGAGTTTAACACGTATCTTGCTAAGCTCAGGTGTAAGCTCCTAAGTTCAGCGTAGATATTCTAACGTAAGGTTAGCTAGCGCGCGCTCAGCGCGTAAGCTGCCAGGCGCCTAAGCTTAGTGCCAAGGAGGCCTTGGGCCTTGAGGTTGGTACGTCATAGATGCGACAATTAGTATTTGTCTATAAGGCTAATTGTTTTCTCTAGCCTTAAGGGAATATCTTCTAGTTTACTATTATAAACTAGCTAATAATTTTCTATATTAGCTTGTAGTTCTTTTATAAGCATAGCTCTTTTATAAAAAGTAATGCTTATACTAATTTCTTTGCCTTTCTTTGTTGCTAAAGCGTCTGAGTATATTACAAGAAAGCTATTATTAACTAGTAGCTTCTTATAAAATACTACTTTTAAGTCCATTAACATGTTTTATACTTTAACTTTATATAGAGTTCTAGCGTTTAATAGCATATACGCGTACTATTGCAGTTTCTCTATATTTAAGATAGCTAAAGAGATAGACTAAGTTATTTAGTTAAGTTAGTCGCCTTTATTACTGGTTATAGCATTCTTTATATAGTAGTTTAGATCTAGTAAAGTAGATCTAAACGCGTATTATCTAATATAAGTGTTAAGCCTAACTCTAAGTAGGTAAAGAGCAGCTTCTAGTTTACTTAGTATTGTAGAAGATAATTTAAAAGTCTCTAAAATCTTCTTATAAGCCTAGTTTTGAGGTTTTTAACTATCAGTAAGGATGTGCTATTGTTTTTTCTAAAATAGTTAGTATCTTTAATCTGCTACACTTATAATATAAGCTAGATATAATTACCTTATTACTCTAGGTAAGAGGCCCTTATTAATATTAGCTAGCCTACTTGAACAGAGAAAAAATTAATTTACTTATTATATTTTTATATAGTAGTAGCTTTTCAACTTTAAATTGTTATTTAACTGTTAGAGTATTTACACGCGGATTACTCTATTAATTAAGTAATCTTAGTAAGCTGTTTACGTAACAGCCCTGCTAGCGTCTATATAAACAGGCTAAATTATCTTATATCTTTTTAGTAATTAGTAAACACTTTATTCTAGCACTTAGTTAATTAATATACTTACTTTCAACTTAGGTACTTAAACAATTGTTTCTTCTTAGCTTATATAGTTATAAGCCTAGCTGCTGAATTATAGTATTAATTCGTACTGCGCAATCAGTAAGCTAGAAAGTTAACTGTTTAATTATTAACTTACTCTCTTTTATTTTCTTCTATAGCACAGCGAGCAGATCGCTGCAGCTGCTGTACTTCTTACCTACTTGATTATACAATTAACCTCCTACTAATCTATTCTATAACATACAGGCTACTATTATTATTAACATAGCTACTAACTAACTAATCCTGTGTTTACTTTAATAATAACTTACCTTGTTATTCTATAAAGCATCTTACTAATATAAACATTTATAATACACTACTTATTGCCTTAGATTTAATCTTTAAGGCTTAATTAAACTAGCTAACTTAGTCTACTCTATTAAAACTACACTGCTTAGAGAAAGGCATTTAAGATTAAGTTAATCTTAATCTCCTAGACGTGCGCTTAATAGATTACCAGGAGCTTTAGTATTCTAATTTGCCTAAGAATATTAAAGAGCTTATTACTTTACTACCTAGCGCAAGCGCTTAAGAACAAAAGGACTATAAAATTACTTAATATAAATATAAGACTTATAGAATTATTACTAAATAAAAAAAGATAATTATAATAAGCTATTTAATAGGTACAGAGTACACACTATTAAATAAATAAAAAAGGTTACTAAGATTACTAATATTAAAGACTAGATTTGTAAGACTATGTATCTAGACTTGCTATTAAACACTTTAATAAGTATAATTACTTAAAACTTTACTAGTATTTAAGCCTTAGTAAAAATTCTAATAGAGGATCTTGCCTCTATTAATTAAGATACTTAGTCTTTGATTAGGGCGCAATATAAATTCTACCTAAGTAAAGCTTACTAAGGACAAATAGGCTTTAAGCATTAGTTTACTAAGTAGCAGCTCTTGTATAGACAAGCAATAATTTACTTACTTTTTAAGGTTGTTAAGCTATTAGTAGTACCTCATTTTTTAGACGCCTTAGGCACTAAAATTGTACTAGACTAGTTATATAAGAAGCGTAATAAGCTATTATAAGTAATAGTGCTTAGTAAAGCTAAATTACTGTTTATTAATTTAAAAAAGATTTATAGTGTTATATTATAAGATTAGTTGAATACATCTTTAAAAAGAAAAGGATATATAGTATTCTAAACTAAATCTAAAGTAAGGATAGCTTAATAATTATTAAAGAACTTTAAGTTAAATAAGAGTAGTAAGTAATTAAACTTTTGCTTTTATAAGCTAAGCAAGTACTATTAGACACTTGGCAACTACTTCTCACTTTAAACTTTAGCTATAAAATTAATACCTACTTATAAAGTAATAATTAAACTAATACATAATAATTAAAAAAAGATTATTAAGTAATAGAATAGTAATAGATAGGCAACTCTACAAACCTAAATTAAGAAGAAAGGCTAGAAAGCTAATACTAGTAGATAAGTTGCTAATAAACTAAGTAAAGCGTACCCTATCTTATTAGTTTTAGCACTAATGAACTTAAAAGACTTAATTAAAGAAATTAGTCTCAAAGTTTTTAGCATAGCTTTAACTTTTTATATATTATCTCTTTATATAATTATAAATAGTAGAGCAGCAGTCTACTTAGTTAATAGTAGAAATCAACTAGTGCTAAGTACTTATTGCAAATATAACAAGTACAAGACTGTTAAGGCAAGCACTTAATTTATTCTAGTTACTAGAATAAGAAATAGGCTGCTTAAAAATGTCTTATATGGTAAGGCTAGCTCTAAGACAGCTAATCTTTTATTTATTAACGTTAAGTTTATACTAGGCTTTTACATTAATATTTTCTCCAAAGCACAGCTTAAGTAAGCAGGTATATAGTATTTAGAACATAATTATACTTTAAGATTAAGAATAATTAAAAAGAATATTATCTTAATTAACTTAAAGTGTTACTTTAATCTCTTATTTGTTAAATACAAGTAACTTTCTAATCATATTACTTCACTATTACTAGTAAACACTATAGCATAATTAAGGAAACCGTAAGTATGCACTAGTAATAAAGATTTATTGTATTAATAATTAAAATACTTAGAACAACAAGCTATTAAAGCTTTAGTCTACTTAGCGCAGAATATTAATATTACTAGTAAAAAGCTGTTAGAATGCAATTACTATACAATTGCTTATGCCTTATAAGTAATTTTATAATAACTAAGAAAAAGATTGTTTGAAGTTTTTGTAGTTAACAAAATTTAAACAGTAAGTAGATAAGGTCTACGCGCTAAGCGCTTAGAGCAGAAAAGCTTAGACTACTAAGCGAAATTAAGGTTAAAAAATTTGCTAAAGGTACTAATAAACAACACAGATTAAAACGTGTTTAACAGCAATTGCTAGCCTATAGCTAGCAACAAGATTATAATAGAGGTAAAGGAAGTAGAGGAGGGTAAGGACACGTACGTTACTGCAGCAGGAGCCTACAATACTTTATAAAAGCTCTCTACTTGCTGCTTTTTACTTTTAGAATTTCTTATACTATATAGTACTACATATAAATAACTTGTATACAAATAATATAATGCTTAGACTATTTTTCTCTCTATTTAATACAAAGACTAATAGCTTACATTAAGTAAAATTAAACCTTACTAAGATACTATATAAAAAGCTATAGTAGTAGATTATAAAGCCTGCGTTTACTTTTATTAAGCAGCCTCTTTAGTTAGTTAAAAAGAAGCTGTTAGCAGTAGCTTTTATAGTAATTAGGTAGACGTAGAAGTTAAATTTTATTATTTATTAACACCTTATTTATGCGTCTAATATTATAAATGTTAAAGTTATAATAAAGGTTGTAAAAGGCTTATTTAGCGGCGAGTTTATTAAATACGTTGCGCATGTTAATAGTCTAGGTGTAGTAATAGTATATTATCTTACTAATCTCCTCTTACGTAAATACAACTTTAGTAAAGAGACCTTATAGTAGCTTTATAAGAAGTAAGAGCGTGTTAAAACAGCTATTAAGTAGCTAGGATAAACTAATAAGCAGGAGGATTTTGTAAGTTGCCTCTAGGAATAAGAGAGCTGTGCTTAAATAGTAACGCTATTGTTGTATATTTACATCTAAGTATAGGCGCATGCTAGAAATACCGCGACTACAACACCGCTAGGATAGTAACATAGACAACAGAAGTTGCGGTTATTAGTAAATAGTTATTAGTTAAGACAGTTAGTTAGAGGGATATTGCGCATTTTTGTTTCTGTCTAAACATGCGACACACTAATTGCGTGCTAGCAATACTAAACAAGGGGGCATGAGCCTAGATACTTGTTGTTAGCAATAAATCTTTTTTTACTAAAAAGGTGTTTAAAAAATGTGTAGTCACATCAAAAGGTTGTCTTAAAAGGCCGAAGCTATTAAGTTTTTATAAAATCTTATAAAATTTTTTAATTTTTTAACTAGTTCACTACTTAAGAAATAAGCACTAATTATTAAAAAAAAACTACTAAGGCAAACTATATAATTAAAACATCTAGTTAAAAATACCAAAAATTATTATACTTATAATTAAAGGCTTTACTGCAAAGATTAAAAAAAAATATTAGCAGAAAATTATGTAAACTTATTAAAATAATAAAACTGCTACACTGCTATAAAAAGGGCAATTAAAATAAAAGAAATAAGTAATAAAGAAAAAAATAGCAATTAAAACGCTACTGCTATAGAATTATAAGCCTAATATCTTAGCAAAGAAAGTAGGCTAAGAGCTAATTATAAAAGCTATTAAAATGCGCATAAGTGCTAATCTACTAGCTAAGCTTTAGCTAGTAATTATAGATACAGCAGCGGGTAGCTGCTTTTCACTTTTTTTGGAAACCCCATTTTGACTACAACAACAACCACCGCCTTTGACACCTTAAAAATAAATAAATAGATACAGCAGCTTACTTATATAAAATAAGCTTTACTAGGATTTATAGCTACTAATCCCCTAAATAGGTACTAAAAGAATAGTTTAGAAAATATTTTTAATACTATTAACTACTTATAATTAGACATTAGACAGCTAATCTACGCCTAGACTAGAGTAGATTTTATGCCTATAGCTACTAAGCCTATTTATTAAATAGAAAAAAGCCAGCTAGAAGTAATTATTAAAGATTTAGGATTAATTCTTGCAGCTATATTAGTCATTTGGTTAGTTATTACGCTTCTAATATATACTATATAAAAGTACTACCACTTAATTAAGTAATTACTACCTGTAATATAACCTTTAATAAACAGTTGTTCTACAAAGAAAATTGCAAAAAAAAGCTACTAAAAAATTTAATAATTAAAATTATGAATTTTCTTTATGATAATTAGCTAGTTTATTTAAAAGACAGCTTACAAGTCCTTCTAGCTTTTTAAGGTAAAGTAAATTAAGAAATATAGCTAACTACTAAAAACTTTAAAAGTAATCTATCTAATATCTTAAGCAGTAAAGAAGGCCTATCTACTAAGTATAAAAGTAAATTAAAAGACGCTAAGCAAATAGAGCACAAGGCTAGTACATTATTTAAAGTTTACTTAAATTAGTAGCAAAATACTAGTCTTGCTACCCTAAGACTTACTTTTAAACTAGAGACTTTTAGGAGTAACAATATAATTAATTACAAAGTATTTAATAGTTAAACAGCAGTATGCCTACTTAGAAAAGCTAACTTACTAATATTTAAAGGTAAGGAGCCTTTTTTATATAAGCCTAATAACTTTTTACTTATCTAATAGTCTATGCCTAAAGACTGTAACACGCTAGCTAATTAAAATAGAACTTTTACTTAAAGACAGTAAGTTGTAAACTATAAATTATTTTGTAGTTTAAGATTATAGTTCTTAGATAGTAAATAAAGTAAGCAACTATAAGCTTAACCTTTACTTATAAGACGTAGTGCTAAAATTGCTAGCAAAAGCTTAAATTAGCCTATAAATTATTATTTTCTACTATATAAGCTAGGCGGCAAGCGTAAGCATAAAGATATAACCTAAAATCCTAATACTTAACTAAAAAGTAAAAATATAGGTAGTATTAACGCAGTTATTATAAATTATAAAAAACTATTAAAATTAATTTTCATAATACTTACCTGCTAGGTTTGTAAAAAACTTAGAAAAATAAAGTAAGCAATAAAACCTTTAATTATATAGTAATAGTAGCTTTGCTTACTAAGTATAAACTAACTATAAGAAATATATAACTGTATCGCAACAATTTACTTAAACTGCTAAAATTATAAAAGTAGTTGCTTTAGTATTTTATAAGAGCTTTGTTTAAAAATGCCTATAGGAAAGAAATTAATTAGTTAAGTAAAAATAAGACTTAGACTAAAATATTGAAAAAAGAAGTAGATAATTAACTAATACTTATAAAGTAAGTTTAGACTTATAAGTTTAATTTAAAGAATTTTGTTTTAAACATAAGGCGCAGATTATTGTAAAAAGTAATTTCTAAAAAACAGACTTTATTATTTTAATATATGCTACTACGTTAGCAGCTAGGTTCTTTAGAGTAGCAATAGCTATTACTACTAAAAATAATCTAGAGATTTAATTATATAACATTGTAAAAGCATATCTTAATGCGTTCATTATAGTAGACAATATAGTAATTTATAAAATGCTAGATAGCTTTAAGAAGCTGAAAAAGTGTATATAGCTTAACTACGCACTTGATAAATTACAAAACTTGCTACTATTATAGTATAAGAAGTTCTTAGAATTACTAAAAGAGATTAAATTAATTGCTTTACTAGAGAAGCCCTCCTTATTTTTTAATTAAGAAAGGAGAATTCTAGTTTTATTTTATATAAATAAAAGTCTACTGCTCTTTGTGAAAGATTATAAGTAAAGAGTATTAGATTTTTAGTTAAAAAAATAAAATAAATACAAGACATAAGAACAAGAATTAGTAAAATAGTTCTTTAGTATCTAGGTAATTAAAGATTATGAAAAGTAAGTAATTACGCTTATACATAATATAGAAAATAAGGAGCTAGTAATAGTAGTTTAGGAGAACTAGATAGTTAATTCTGTCTTTCTATCTACGTCTAAGACGCTCTCTATATATATATAAATATTATAGTTTATAAAAAGCAGTATAAAGCTTAGAAGAATTTCTCTAAGCCTAGTAAGTATTTTATAAAGTTTAGATACTTTCTTCTAAACTTAGCGTAAATTCTTTAAGTCTTAGTGTAAAAGCTATAAAGCTTAGCGCTTAGTACTATATATGCTGTGTAAGCCTTAACGCTTGTGTCTAAAGCCTCATAGCTAGAGCCTTATAGCTAAGGCGCGTAGCTAATATATACAATATACTTTTTAAGTAACTAAGACTTTAGTTAGCTGTAAAGAGCTTTATATAGTTATAGCGCGTCTTGTGACGTGCTGCGTATGCGCAGCTTAGCGCAAGGCACTAGAATAATAATAAATTTTTAAGCTTTTTAGGCTTAGTATCTAATACTACTATAGCTACTATAAGTATTACTTAGTAACTTGTCCAAGTCTTTTATAAGTACTATTCTACTTTTATATAGCTTTTTAAGCTACTACGTACTACTTCACACTTTTATATAGTTTCTAGCTTTATTTTAGTACTCTTTTTATTTTGTTACTAACTTCATTTATTTTTTAAGGTATTAAAGGCAGTGGTTGCTGTTGTAGTCAAAATGGGTTTTCTAAAAAAGTAAAAAGCAGCTACCTTCTGCTAATTAGTCGCAAAAGTTAAAAAAGATTATATGTAGTTAACAAAATTTAAATAGTAAGTAAATAAGGTCTACGTGCTAAGCACTTAGAGTAGAAAAGCTTAGACTACTAAGCAAAATAAAGGTTAAAAAATTTACTAAAAGTACTAAAAAAACAATACTAATTAAAACGTGTTGAACAGCAATTGCTAGCCTATAGCTAGCAACAAGATTGCGATAGAGGTAGAGGAGGTAAAAAAAGGTAAAGACACGTATATTACTGCAGCAGGAGCTTATAATACTTTATAAAAGCTCCCTACTTACTACTTTTTACTTTTAATATTTCCTACACTATATAGTACAATATACAAACAATTTATATATAAATAATACAATACTTAGACTATTTTACTTCTTATTTAACATAAAGACTAATAGCTTATATTAAGTAAAGTTAGACTTTACTAAGTTACTATATAAAAAGCTATAGTAGTAGATTACTAAGCCTACATTTATCCTTCTTGAGCAGCCTTCTTAGTCAGTTAAAAAGAAGCTGTTAGTAGTAGCTTTTATAGTAATTAAGTAGACGCAGAAGTTAAATTTTATTATTTATTAATACTTTATTAATGCGTCTAGTATTATAAATATTAAAGTTATAATAGAGGTTATAAGAAGTTTATTTAGTAGCAAGTCTATTAAATATGTTACACATGTTAATAGTCTAGGTACAGTAATAGTATATTATCTTATTAATCTCCTCTTACGGGAATACAACCTTAGTAGAAAAACCTTATAGTAGCTTTATAAGAAGCAAGAGCGTGTTAAAACAGCTATTAAGTAGCTAAAATAAACTAACAAGCAGGAGGATTTTGTAAGTTGCCTTTAGAGATAAGAGAGCTGTGCTTAGATAGTAACGCTGTTGTTGTATGTTCACATCTAAGTATAGGCGCAAGTTGCGGTTATTAGTAAAGATTAGTAATTATATATTAACCTTAAGAGGTTAAATAGCGTAACGTAAAAGAACTAAGATTTTTTACTACTAATAATATAGCTTAAAAAATAACTTTTAAGATCTAAGTATTTTATAAAACCTAATATTTAATTTTTTTTTAGTAGATTAAAATTAAAAAAAGTTTTAAGTAAATTATAGCGTTTAAATTAAAGTATAAACTATTAAAATATTTAGTTATACTATTTAAATTAACAAACGCACCAGCAACTTTTTAACTAGTATTTAATAAAACTTTTAAAAATATCTTAAAGTTTTTATTATAACTTACTTAGTTAATATACTAGTATACTTTAAGGGAATGCTAAAAGAACATATAAATTATATTAAGAAAGTGCTAGGAAAGCTTAAGAATTATAAGCTATACCCGCAGCTAGAAAAAATTAAATTCTATATTAAAAAAATTAAATTTTAAAGCTTTATAATATTGATAAAGAGAGAAAAGATAAATTCAAAGAGAAATACAGCTATATAAGAATAACAAACACCTAAAATAGTTAATAACGTGCAATTCTTTTTAGGACTTACTGACTACTATTAAAAGTTCATTAAAAATTACTTAAAAACTAACGTATTCCACCACCGCGTGGGTCAACCCAGCGCGTGGGTCAGTTTCTGCCAAGACCCTCCACTCCCTCATCAACGCGACATGTCTTAACAAAAAGACGTGCAATTATCTAATTAAGAAGGTAGAATTAAGTTTGCCCTTTTTGCCTATTATAATTACAAATTCTGAAGCCTCTGGCGCACTGTAGAGGTATTTAACGTACCTTATTTAACTCTAACTTGCTAACACAATAGAATTACGCATTCCTTAAAAACGTGCAACGCCTAGCATAAACTTACTACAACTAAAAAGCAGACAGTTATTTAATATATTCTTAACCTTAATTTACAAGAATTTGCGCCCTAGCTGTGCAAATTAGTAGATATAGTTAATAAACTATTAGGTGTGCGCAGTAGTAAGCTAGTTAGTAAGCACTAGGCTAAGCGCTTTATAACGCGCTTAGCTAAGCTTAAAATAGCCTTTAATTAAGCTAAAGATAAGCATAGGATACTGTAGGAGAATCTAAAGATAATTAGCGCGTAGTTTAAGCTAGTAGAAGACACTAAAGCTAAGTACAGCGTATACAACTACAATTTACACAACTTTAACAAGACTAGCTTCTAAATAAGTATTATTAGCTTAATAAAGGTTGTTACAGGCGCAGAGAGACGTACTTAACCTAAGCTTATTTAGCTAAGTAATTATAAGTAAGTAATAGTTATCTAGAGCGTTTACGCTACTAGATCTTGTACTCTGCCTTTTATTATTTACAAAAAACGCGTTTACATCTCTACTTAGTATAAGAAGGTAGATATACTGCGCAATTAGAAGCTCTTAGTCTCTAAAAACAGCTAGACAAATAACACGCTTAGTCTAGAGTAGCTAAAGCACTTTAACACGCATATAAAACCTAGTTAAGTAAAAGTATATAAGCTGCTTATTTTAGATAGCTATAAGAGCTACTTTAACTAGAATTTTAAAAACTACTGCCTAGAAAATAAGATCCTTACTTTTTATATGCTATCTTACTTGTTGCACATTCTCTAACTACTTAATGTAGTCTACTTCTTGCTATTAAAGTATAAGTACTTTTAGCGCGTTTAAGACTTAGCACGTAAGCGCGTTTTTTATATTAATAAGAAAAGCTTTTTTCCTACCTTTAAAAACGCATTTTTTAATATATTTACAACAAAGAACTGTTGCAAGGCCTTTAAGGTAGTTAGGCTAGTCTCTTTTTACGCATAAGTTGTGTTAGATTGCCTTAAAGTGCAGCTGCGTACTCTACTAGAACCTCTCTTCCTAGAGACGCCGTAGCAATTAAAGACTCTAAGCAATACTTATAAGTTTAGATCTTAGTTAAAGTTTATATACAAGTCTTTTACTTAGTTGCCTATTATAGCTAGTAGTAGCTTTTTTTAACTTATAAAAAGTGCTAAGCACATGCTGTATTAAGCTATTCTTCTAGCTGCTTAGAATACTAAGCTTAAAAAGCAATTAGTAGTAATAACTAAGAGGAAAACGTGTAAATAAAAGCAGATCTAGCATAGTAGTACTATAGAGTATAGTAAGGCAGCAGCTTAGTTAGCCGCAGAGGCCTCTATAGCTGCTAAGCGGTTAAAGAAGGCTTGTAGTAGTAGTAATTAAGAAAGAGCCTAACTAGCTCTACAGCGCTGTAGAAACTATAGAGAAACTAGACACAACGCGCAAACTTGCGAAAAAAATACAGAAGCATCTTCTAGATTAAATGTAAGTATAATGTACGCTAGCTTTTGATTTAATAGCGATGAAATTGAAGAGTCGTAACGTAAGTTAGTCGCGCTAAGGAAAACTAACCCACGCGCTGGGTTAACCCACGCGGTGGTGGAATACGTTACTATACTTTTCTTAAAAATTATAAAGAAAGAGATAGAATTTACTTAAAATAAAAGATAATAAAAAGTATTTAACAAAATAAAATAGATATGCTTTAAAGCACTTATACTAGAGATGTATAACTTAAAATAAGAAACACAAGTTAAGACTAACGTATTAAACTATATACTTAGAGCTATATAATTATAGTAGTACTAAAAAAAAAATGTTCTACTATTTAAAAAAGTTCTTTCAAGTAGAACTTAATTATAATATTTATTATAAAAAGCTACTAAGCGTAGTTAATTTCTTTAAATAGTAGGAAGTTTATTTATTAGAACTACTACACTAAATTAAGGTTTTTACTAAATACTAGAACTTAGCTAAGTTTATAATAATAAAAAAACTTAACTAATAATAAGTTTAATAGGCTATAATATTAGCTTAGTTTAACTTTAAGATAATACACTACGCTAAAATACTTAATAAAGTAGTAGATACTTTAAGCAAAAAATTTAACATACATAAAATAAGTTATAAGAAACTGCATAACGCTATATTTAGAAAAATACTAGACAGCAGTCTATTTTATAGCTAGCTAGAACTAGCTAAAGTAGCTAAGGTAGCTAAGTAGGTAGAAACACTACAACAGCAGTAGTAGTAATAAGTAACTAACTAGCAGTTTAAGCTTAAAAAAACAGCTTTAATGGATTACTATAAAATTAATAAAAGTAGTGAAATATAGTTTAAGAAAATTAAATATATATACTTTTAAATATTAAATTAAGTCTAATTAAAAAACTACATAAGTTTTTAAGATATAGACATATAGTAATTAAAAAAATAGTTCAGTAACTAGTTAAAGTGTTTGCAATACTACGCTTGCAAGCAAAAGTGCAAGATATTCTAGGCAATTATTTAGCTTATTACTAGAATAAGCCTAAAGATATAAGCTTTATAGCCTATTATAACCTTTATAGCTGCTAATAAAACTATAAAGTAGTGTAAATATAAACTTTATAGTAAAGCCTCTAAATTATTAAAACCAAGATCAGCTTAACTTTATAATACTATTTTAGTAATTATAAATTAATTAACTAAGGCAGCAGAGTTTATGCTTATAAAAAAACTATTATAGTAAAACGCTGCGCGTATAAAGTAACTAAATCTCTAGTATTAAAGTATAAAATACTTAGAAAGTTTATTACTACAAGTAATATAGTACTTATGTCTAAGTATTAAAACATGTCTTTAGCAAGATTAAGTGTAAAGAAAAAGCCATTAACTAGCTTTTACTTTAAGATAAATAGCTAGATAAAATAAGCAAACTAAACACTAAAATAGTATTAAAAGATATACGCTAATAAGCTGTAAAATAATTAAGTCAAACTTTTCTTAATAGCATAATTAGCCTATAATAGTATAAGATTAGTAACTATAAAGCACTTGCTATACTATGTAAAATATAAATATAAGCTAGCTACTTATTAAAATTAAATTTTTTTTTAAAAGTATTATAGTAAGCGTAGATAATAAAGCCTGCTTAATGCAAGAGCTATATAAAGAATTAAGTAAAAATATAGCTTATAAAAACTTTATAATAGCTTGAGCAGCTAATAAGTAAAAAGTTAAAAGACTAACCTTTAGGAAAAGAGATAAAGTTTTCTTATTATAATAGAACTTAAAAACTAAGCAAGTAAGTAGAAAACTAGAAAACTTCTAAGTAAGACTATGTAAAAATCTTAAAAGAAATAAGTAATATAAACTATAAACTCTATTTACTACTAAGTATACGCGTCTACCTTGTTTTTTATAAAAAATATTTAGAAAAAGTACTTTTAGATACTAAGCTAGCTACTAACATAAAGCTTAAAGATAATAAGTACAAAGTTCAAAAGATTAAAAGCTTACAAAAAATTAGTTATTATTAAAATACTTAGTTAAACAGCAAGAATAGCTAAAAAGCTAAAACACTTAAGAACTAAAAAAAAACTTAATAAACTGCAAGTTATAAGTACTTAAGTACTATTAAAGATACCTAAAAAAAAAGACTAAGTCCTTAAAGAAAAGAAAGTAATTAAATAAAAATCAAAAAAAGTACTAGCTTGTAACTAGCCTAAGTTAGGTAATAATTTAAGTAGTAATAGTTTACTTATTAAAAGGTTTATACTAAAAGTAAAGTTTCTCTTAGCTTACTTTTTTATATAATTCTAGGAACTTAAGATTACGTAATTATAATTAGTATAAGAATATTTTAAAGCTTTAGTTTTCGTAACTTTTATACAAAGCTAAGTAACTTTTACTTTAGTATAAAAAAGTGCTAGCTACTTTTTATACTTCTTAGCCTCTACCTTCTTTTACTCTTTTCTAAAAATAAAAAAACTATACTTTACTTTTATAAATATATAACTAGCACAATATCTAGTTATAGTATTCATAAAATATTAAAAGTTCTCTTTTTTATAGCGCTTATAATAGAATATTATTTTTCTTTCTTACTAATAAATATAATTCGCTTAGGCCTAATGCTGTTAACATAAGTTAGTTGAATAAATATAACAAGATAATAAAACTTTAAGTATAGTTAAAAAAGTATAAAAAAAGAAAAGTATATAATATAATAGGCGTACTAAAGCTTTATATATAGCTAGCAATCTAACACACAGGGCAAGAAAATAATAATTTAAAGTATTAAAATAATACACTTAAAAAAGGAAATAATGTTATAAGTAATAGAAACGATTCTCTCTTTAACATAAAAGGTAGGTTAAGAGTTAACTATATATATACTAGAAGGTAGTAATCTACGCAGGGCGTAGGAATTACGTAATTAGTATCCTAATAAGACAGAACTTCTATAAGGCTGCTGCTTAAAAAGAGGCTAACGCTCTCTCTAACCTCTTTTTTAAATAAGAGGCACAAGAGGACACAAGACAAAGGTAATAGGTATAAGAATATTATACTTCTTATTATTAACTTAAATAGTTTATCTCTTACATAGATTTTTAATTAGTTATTTTATCTTTTATAAAATTAGTATTACTTACCTTTAGTTAACATTAATAACTTTTGTTTACTTAAACTACTTCTACAATACCTTACAGACTATTGTATACGTTAGCCTTACCCTAACATAGACTAAGTCTAGATAAGTATAGACTAACCCTGTGTAACAACACCTATAAGACTAATATAGTTATTTATTATAGTTATAGGCACTACTAACTCTGTAGCAGTTTTCTAAAAAGTTATTATAAAATATTTAAAAGACTACTAGCTTAATACTATACTTTTAAGAACAACATTATATATAAAGGACTAAAGACTAAAAATAGTAAAAAAGAATCTATGCTAAAAGTACAACGTTATACCTTTGGCAATTTTTTATAATTTAATAAAGTATTAACGTGAGCCACAAGCGAGCTAATCACACAAGCAGAATGCGGCACCCTACGTTTAAACGCGAACAACTTAACACTATAATAAGCTATTACAACGTACAGTAGCTTAAATTAATTATCTACTTTTACTATATCTTTTTGGCATGTGCGCTTGTTATGCCTAGTTTTACTGCATGTCTTACAGCGTTAGATACCACCTCTACTACCACCTGCGCGCAGCCTCCTACCACGCGCCTCCTTTTTAAATTAACTATTAACGTCCCTTTGCTTAACTATTGCCTTAGCCTCTACCTATAATAGGGTCTCTTCTTTCTAAATTTACTTTTTTTTACGCTTCCTACGCTTAGAAGCAGCTTTATTTACTACTTTAAAGTTAGCTACTTTAGCTGCTAAAAGCACCTAAGAGTGTACTATAATATCTACCCCTTTTTTAAACTGCCTTATTATCTTCATAATTAAAGCTAGTAATAAGCTATAGTGCCTCTAAATCTAGTTAAATATAAGCGCTAATAAAGCTTCTATTTTAATAGCGTTGCTTAGTGTTTTAGGCTGCTAGGTAGTAAGCTTTAGTAGCTGTAGTAATAGCGTATAAGGCTTAACTTTAAGCTTTAATAATACTGCCCTTAAGTTATATAGTACTAAGCTAGTTACTTAAAAGCTAGATATAATATTCTTCTTTAAGAACGCGCTACTAAATTCCTAAGTAAAAGTAGTTAAAAAGGTTTTCTTAATAATATAGTTAATATAGCTATTTGCTAAGACATTAATTTTCTTTTTATACGCCTGCTTTAAGGGAGCAAAACACCCTATATTAAGAGGCTGTAGGATACAAAAAGTGTATAAAAGTATATAAAAAGTAATAATTTTGTTTTTTTTAAATAAATTTTAGAAAGCAAGTAACTTATAGCTCTTATAGCTATTAAAAATAAGTATCTAGTAACTACTTACTATTTAAGCCTTTATATGCTAGATAAAGTGCTATAGCTAGGCAACACTAAGCTTATTTATTATTTAACTGTTATTACTAATACCTATTCTCTAATCTTTAGAGTTATAGTACTAGGCTTAGTTGTAGTGCTTTGCTTTAAAAATTAAAAAGAGTAGAGTAACTTAGTCTTAAGCGCTAATTACAGTAATTAACATTACTTACTTATAATTGCTAGGCTAAACTTCTAATAGCTTAAGGCGCCTTTTAGACGCTGTAACTACTTTTACTAACCTTTTAATACTTATCTAGAAGCTAGTTTTATTAAAGTTATAGGTATTTTTGTTTAAGATACTATACGTAGCTTTAACGCTACGTACAAGATTAAACTAAAGGCTCATAATAGCTAGATTACTGTATAGAACTCTTTAGAAATTACGCTGCCTAGTTACTTAAGATTTAATACTAAGCTTATAGTGTATAAAGTTAGTAGCCTAGTTCTAGCTAACTTAAGTACTACTATGTATAGTAAGTAGCTAATTAGCTATTTCTTGTACGTAGCTAAGCGTAGGAGTAAAACCTTGCACGTTAAGTTTTTTATATACTAGATTATTATCTTTTTCTTGTGCTTTACTAGCTTTAATAAATTAAAATAAATATTAGGTTAGGCAAGTGTTTTAGCGCGTTAAGTACTAAGCGTGCTTTAAAGAACGTTGTAGATAGCAGCAGCGCGTTGCTAACTTAGTAATATATTAGATCTTATAGCTTAGATGGCAAGAATTAGCCTATCTGCGCAGGAAAGTAATTTAAGATTAGGTAGTTGTGACATTGTGATAGATAGCAGGAGGTGGTGTTGTCTTAGCAAAGTAATTAGCTCGCTTGTGTGATCAGCTCGCTTGTGGCTTACGTTAGCTAAGATTAAATAAGCTAAAAGAACTATATTAAAGAAGAAATGTTACTTTCTTATAGAAAAGCTTAAAGTTGTAGACTATACTATTAATTTTTAAAGTTGCTATCTTAACTAGAAGAAAGTTAAAAAGATTATAAACTAGATGCTAAGCTAAAATAAGAGAAAAGTATAATTTTCTATACGTATACGCGTCTACTATTAGATATAAGTAATAAACTTCTACTAAGATTATTAAATCTTTATTTATACTTTTATAAAAATTGCTTTTTTTAAATAATAAAATATACAAGATATAGGAATATATATACTAAAAGAACTTTTATATAATACACTTATACTAACAAACTTATACTACACTAATTCTGAGAAATAAAAACTATTTTTAATAAGTAATAGTAGTTAAACAAGCGTAAAAGATTAAATAAAGTAACTTAAAAGAAATAATAATTAACACCTAAGATAGTACAAAAGTATACTATAGTTAAATTAAAAAGAAGAATATATTACTATAAAATAATATAAATGCAAACTTTAGTTATATTATTATTTATAAAAGCGGCTTAAAAAGGGTTATAAGCTTATATTATACTAAGAAACTCTACTTTTACGTAATTTAGCTTAGTCTAAGAAAGTCTAAAGTTGCTAGTAAGTGTTAGTAAGCGCCTACTACTAGCTGTTTTTAATAAAGTCTTTTACCTCATTAAGAGTATATTCTCTATAAGATATAATAGAAAAAAATTTAAAAAATTTAAAAAATTAAGCAGCTTGATATTTTTTATACTAAGGCGTGCCTTAATATACTAAGCCGCACTATTAGGTAGCTTCTATAATAATATGAAGAATCTTTCTTTTAAAATATCTACTTAAACTACCTCTTTTTAACTAATTAAATAGTAGGTATTTTTTTAATTTTCTTAGTATTAACAAAGTTTAAATTAATTTTAATTAAAGTAGAGTAGCTTATACTAGTTTTAGCCCTTTTGTTTCTTTTACCTTAAAGCTTACGTTAGTAGTTTATAGCTTATTCTACTATATTTCTACGCTACCTAATTTTATTAATCATCTTCTATATATATTCTTACTTATATAATTCTTTTATATACTTTTCTAGAGGTTTCTAAAGTAGTTATTATATTACTATAGGTTACTTCTGTCTTAATAGTTAATACTGCTAATAAAAGAGTTTTTATTAGTAAAACTATTAGCTTTAGCCTTTTAAAACTAGAAAGATTTCTTTAAAAAGATTATAAAGTTAGTTTTTAAGAAATAATTAAGTATAATAAATAAGATTATTATTATCTAATGTGAAGATCGTCCGTAGATGATCTGTGTTGGTTCTTGGGGAATGAGTGAGTGCGATAGACGAGGGGTTGTACTAGCACAATTGGTAGATTGATGTAATAGTACAGAGGTGTGTTAGCACGTTTAGTAGAACAATGTAAATAACACAGAGGGGTTAAGAATTAGGTAATCCTTAAATTGCACTTAAAGTTAAATATACTAAGCTATAAAGGCTTAATGCCTACTGCTATATACTAACAAGTGTATGCTCTACTTAGTATGCTTAGTTATGCTAAGAGCACTAAGCACTAAGCAGTCCTGCAGTGTAATTAGTGTGGCTTAGCTATGCTAAGCGCACTAAGCACTAAGTAATTACGTAACTACTAGCTGCTATTGTGTTACTACTTTAAGGACACTAATGTCTCGTAAAGACTTCTCTACAAGTCCTAGTTCTAGGCCGTAACACTATCCCCTTTTCTTCTAGTAAGTCGTCCTGAAGTTACATAACAGTAGCAAAGTCTTAGCTTATAATAGGACTGCCCTTTGTTATAAGTAGCGTGAGCTGCCTTATTTTTATCTTACTATGCCTAAGCAGAAACCTCTTACTAGTACTAATTATTACAACTATCTTTATAACTTTATTAATTCCTTTAAAGAAGCTATAGTTTAGAAATGCTCTACTTATGCGCATAATAAGCACGTATATAAAGTACATATTTATTTAAAAAAGTGTAGTAAGTATTTGTGTTAAGGCTAATAGTAAAACGTTTAAGTAATAGAGTTAGAGTTTAAGCATTTAGCTGTAAGAAAAGAAAAGCTACATACGCGCATAAAAGAAAGTTATAATGCGTAAAATGTTGCAATAAAAATATATAAAAAAGCGTTAGAAAAATTACACATGTAGCGCGCTTATAAGAAGCAGCTTTGTTTATAGATAGGCTTATTAGATTGTTACGCAGAGAATGTAATAGTAGTTAAGTTCTATAAAAACGAAGAGTTAAAGCGTAAGAAGGCTAGAGAAACTATAGAGTTTTCTAGTATCTCTAAAACTTTAGCCTTAAACATTTCGCCTAGCACCTTAAGTGCTTTTAAGGGCTTGCTGCTTAATTATTAAAAAGCTTCTAATTTTAGTAGTATTTTATAAAGTACAGACAGCAGTTTATAAAGTTTATGTCTAGTTCCTATATGTTATTGCTGTCTAAGTATCCTAACTATTTAACTAGGTATTTATTACTATTGTTTTCTATTTAATATACAATAATTTTTTTAACTTTACATTTGTTTTCTTCTTTTATCCTATAGTAAAAAGTTTTTTAAAGTAGCATTTCTAGGTTTGCTAGTTCTAATATATTAATATAGGATTTTAGGTAGATTTTTGTATCTAGTAAGAGGTTAAGTGTATATGTAATTAGTCCTTTCTAGTCTAGAATTAAAAATAGTCTAACTTTAACATTATTAAGTCCTTTACTAGGTTGTTTAGTGCGAAGATTTTTTGTAAGCAAATATACTTTATCTCTTTTTATTAGCTAAGGTGCTATTTTTCGTTTCTAGTTAACATATAAAATGGTTTAGCGTTAAGCTTTCTTAAGTATTATTTTAATTAATTTATGTACTATTTTTAGCTTATTAGCTGTTACAATAGCTACTTTTATCTTCTAGCTTAGAAGTGTACGTGTAAAAAGATTAAGATATCTCTTATAGTTTACGTAAAATAGTATTTATCTTGTAAATTCTAATATCTTGTTATTGTATGCTTTTTGTGCTATAAGTAGTAATAATACCTAATTATCTTACTGTTAATTAATATATATCCTAAGATAGGCTTTTATTATATAATTTATTTATTTAGTCTGTCTGTCTGTTTGCAGGTAATAGGCTGTTAATAGCTTTTATTTTATTTTAATTACAGCTAATAGTATTGTTTAGAAGTTAGAAGTAAAGAGCTTGTCTCTGTTACTAATAATTAACTTTAGTATACTATAATATTTAATAATTTAGTTGTTAAGAATGTGTACTAGCTATACTACTATAATATTTTTTTTTAAAGGCAATGTACTCTACTTGTTTATAAATTAATTAACTACTATAAGAATTGCGTTGTAAGATACTTTAGTAATAGAGTCTCTTAAAACTAGTAGGCCTATAATAAAGTTTATAAAAATGTCTAACTATAATGCGTTAGGTAGTTCTATTACTTAAATATTTCTGTAAGGCGCGTAGGTACTATATTTATTCTTCTAACAGTCTACGCACTTAGTAATAAAGAAGGTAACCTTATCCTTTATTCCTAGAAACTTATAATTTCTCTTAATAAGTTCTATAGTTTAGGTAATGCTAGAGTAACTGTGTATAAGGTTGTTATAATGTTATTTAATATTTACTTTTTATAATTCCTCTAGCATGTTAAGTATAATTTGTAAAACTACGTTTAGCATTTTTGCTAGTCTTAATGATTTATTTTTATTAATCTTAAGTATTGTAGTGTTAATAATTTTCTTTATTCTTGCAATATTATGTTGTTAGCTAAAAGCGTTAGCTCTGCTATTATCTTTTCCTACTATATATATAATTTTAAGTAATTCTAACTATCTTACTTATTATTAGTTAAGTACTTTAGTAGTTATAAAGTTAACTAAGTTCTTATAATTTATAAATATTGTAAGTTCTAAGCAGCTTTCTACGTATACTCTCTAATACTATAAGCATATAATAATAGCTAGTATCTCTTTGTTGTAAACGTTATATTATTCTTCTAGTCTAGAGAATTTTTGTAAATAGTACGTAATAAGG
This sequence comes from Alternaria gansuensis, assembly GCA_009289805.1. Lineage (NCBI taxonomy): Eukaryota > Fungi > Ascomycota > Dothideomycetes > Pleosporales > Pleosporaceae > Alternaria > Alternaria gansuensis. Next base: position 40,740 of record WBOK01000044.1, on the reverse strand, counting down.
TGCTATTTACCTTTATACAGTTAACTAGCAAAGCCTTCTAGCACAAGGTCTAATATATTAGTTTTAAAGTGTAATAGTTATCTTGCTTAAAATATATAGAAGTATAGTAGTTCTATACTTGCTTTTTTAAGCGTTTAGAAGGCGTTTTCTACTTTCTTGCTCTACTTAAAATGTATTTTCTTCCTTATAAGTCTTATTAATAGGATAGCAATCTTAGAGTAGTCTTTAATAAACTATTAGTTAAAGTTTAAAAATTCTAAGAATAATTATATCTCTTTTACTATTATTAGTTATAGCTATTCCTTAAATACCTGCATTTTTTTTTACTTATTTATACTCCTTGTGCTCTTACTATATATTTAAAGAAAGCAACTTTATCTTTATAAAATTTACATTTCTCTAGTTTAAGTTAGAGGTTAAACTAGTCTAGGCACCTTAGCACTATATAAATGTGTTCTACATAATTTCTTAGGTTCTTAGAGTAGATAAAGATGTTATCTAAGTATGCTATAACAAAAATATCTAAATGTGCTTTTAACACATTATTAATAAGTTCCTAAAATATTGCTAAGGCATTTATAAGCCTAAATAGCATAATAGTGTATTTATAGTGTCTATATTATATTTAGAATACTATCTTCTATTTTCTACCTTTTTTAATTTTAATAAGGTAGTATTTATCTTAAAAGTCTAATGCTATAAAAACCTTAGCGCAAGACAATTAATTCTAAAGCTTTATAATATTTAGTAATAAGTATTAATTCTTTACTATAATATTGTTAAGTTTCTAGTAGTTAACATATATTCTTAGTAGCCTATTCTTTTTTAGTACAAAGAGTATAAGAAATCCTGCTAGTAATATTAAAAGTTTAATATATCTTTTTTTTTATTTAGCTTAGTCTTTAGTTCCTTAAGTTCTATCTCTAATAATTAATAAATTAGCTTAAAAGATAGAGTCTTTTTTTTTCTAGAACAATTTTATAGTCTTAAAGTTAGTATCTTAGTAAGGCTTTACTATCTACTACTTCTATAAAAAGATACTAAAATTATTTATACTTTTTTGAGATATTCAAAGTTATATATTACTTTAAAACTCTAACTTTGTAACTTAAAAGTGCCCTTCTAGTATCTATTAAGTTAAACTCTTGTATTATAAGGCTGTTTTTAGTTAAAGTTTACTATATTTTAGTAATATTATAAATCTTTCTCTTATTTACTATTACAGTTATAAAATACATAGGCTAGCTTATAGTTACGTCTAATTTATAGCACTTAAATAAGATATTTTTTAACTTTTAGTTAATCTATAAGTTATGTTCTTGTAACTAAAAAATTCTTAATATAATATTATAGGTAGCTAATCTAAAGACGTTTAGGTCTAATTCTTTCTTATATTTCTAGATGCTAAGCGTTACTTTGCTAACCTTGTGCGTAATAGTTGTCTTGCCTAGCATAGGCTAACTATTTACTACATATAGTAAGTAGAGTTCTTATTTTTTTAGTATTTATAAACCTGCTACTTATACTACTTAAAGAGAAACAAAGTTAGCTTAGGAGCTAAAATCTACTAATACTATTATTTAATATCTATTAAGCTTTACTAGTAGCTTAAGAAGGCTTAAAAAGTTAATTACGTTTATTGCTTTAGTAGTTCTAGGTGTTTAAGGCGTCTGTCTGAAAAAGACTGTATACTAAATTTATAAAACTTCTTAGCAACTATATATAGTTTATATTTAATATTAAAGCACGTGTACTATAAGGGCTAGTTGTACTCTAATACACAGGTTTTATTTTTATAATTCTTCTACTACGTTATGTGCATTTGCAAGGTCTCTTCTAGATTATTATATTTATAAAAGTATAGGCTATGTTGTTTGTCCTATATATATACTGCGCATTTATTGTTTAGGTAGTTGTACTATAATTACTTGCATTAAAGCATTCCTTTTAGTTTTGTTAGAAACTATCCTAATCTATACTTATCTAAATAGTGTATAGTGCAGCTGTCGTGTGTAAATACAGTCTATAAGTACTTAGCGTGCTCTAAGTTACGCAGATTTATCTAATAGTATATGCTATTATAGTTAGCTTCTTATACCTTTTGCCTCTAGCGTGTTGCCTAGAGTTCTTCGTAAATCTCATTCTTCTCTTAATCTAAGAGTTAATACGTTAGTTTATTCTAAGATGCTTTAGCATCTTAGGTCTATTTCTATATAAAGTTGTTGTGTAGGGCTTTGTTAATAGTTGCTGCTAGAGTAATCCCTTTCTTCTGCAGTTCTTCTAGTAAATCAGCATACTAGTAGTATTCTATTAATATTTCTCTACAGAGTCCTGTAAAGATGTCTTGCTTATCTAGTAGAGTATAGTACTTCCGCATAGCTAGTAGTAAATCTTCCTAGTTGTAGGCTATTAGTTCTTCCTATATAACTAGTGTAGAGGGCCGGTGGGTTTTTTAGAACCTAGCCATCTTTCTATACTTAGTTTAGTTAGCTAGAATTACTTCTATTCCTTTATTAAGTATTATCTTAGAGACGTCGTCGTCTAAGGCTTCCTCTAGAGTAATTATAAGAAGGTTATTTAGGCTATTAATGTTTGTCTAGTCCTGTCCTTAGACCCTAATAGTAGGTTAGGTAATAACATTCTATTCTTCCTCTAGATTGTTGCTAGGTACTATACAGTAAAAGACATTTAACTGTTACGTTACTTTGCTTTAGCTCTAGCAGTCCTACTTTATGTAACCTTCCTTGCTACATACATAGCAAGTAATCCTTTTCTTGCTACTCTTGTTATTTTAAAACTTGTTCTTCCTAGGTCCCTTGTTAAGATTGTTAAGGTGTATAAGCTTGTAGCTATTAGTTGCATAATATCCTAAAGTTCTAAGAGTGTAGTTTTGTTGTTAACTTTAGTTAAGGTATAGATGTTAGAATGTTTAACAGGGTTAAGCGTCTATAGTTCTAAGTATGCGATTTCTCTGTGTAAACAGTTGTTCTTCTAACTTTAGCTTATAGAAATTATTGTCTACTTAAATAGCCTTAGCTATAAGTTTATTAAGCGTAGTAAAGGTAGCTTTGCTTTATATAAGTTCTACTTGTACTGCTAGTTTAAGACCTTGTTAGTACATCTGCATTAAAGCGTTGTTGTTCTATTTAATAACTATTTAGTACTGCTAAAACTTTATTATATAATTAGCTGCAGAGCGCGTTTGTTATAACTTTTAGATCTTTTGTTCTACTACTACAAATTCTTTAAAGAGTAAGAACACCTTTTTTATTTCTGTTTTAAAGTTGTCCTAGTCTTTAACAAGTGCTTTATTAATATTGTTATTAACAGTAATATCTATGTATTAACAAAGAATAAGATTAGCTTATTTTTTAGCAGCTCCTTATAGAAACGTAGAGGCATATACAACTGCGTCGTTGTCGTCAATCTTAGTCCCTTTAATGTAGAAGTATCTGTTAACTTAGAGTAGCTATTTCTTAAGCTTATTACAATTACTATAGTAAGTATTAGGCTTGTTAGCTTAAGTAGTTGTTCCTGTAGTTAGGATATTAGCAGGGGTGTCTATTACAGTGTTACTTATCTTAAGGGTGTTTAAAGTGTAAAGATTATCCGTAAATAATCTGTGTTAGATCTTAGGGAATAAGTAAGTGCGATAGACAAGGGGTTGTACTAGCACAATTAGTAGATCGATGTAATAGTACAGAAGTGTGTTAGCACGTTTAGCAGAACAATGTAAATAACACAGAGAGGTTAAGAATTAGGTAATTCTTAGATTGCACTTAAAGTTAAACACACTAAGCTATAAGAGCTTAATGCCTACTGCTATATACTAACAAGTGTATGCTCTGCTTAGTATACTTAGTTGTGCTAAGAGCACTAAGCACTAAGCAGTCCTGCAGTGTAATTAGTGTTGCTTAGCTGTGCTAAGCGCACTAAGCACTAAGCAATTACGTAACTGCTAGCTGCTATCGTGTCACTGCTTTAAGGACACCGATGTCTCGTGAAGACTTCTCCACGAGTCCTAGTTCTAGGCCGTAACATCTAAGAAGTAAATTAATATAATATTATAAAAAGTTAAAAAAGTAAGTATAATTCTTCAATTAAATACTAGAGTTTTATATAAGATTAAAACAATAAGCTATAAGAGTTTAGTGCCTAAGTAATATACTAAGTAATAGCTTTAATAGTTGTAATTGCTTTTAGCAATAGTCTTAGTAGTTATAATTACTTTTAGTAATAGTTGCAATAGTTATAATGACTTTTAGAAATAGTTATAGTAGTTATAATTACTTTTGGTAATAGTTATAGTAGTTAGAAACACTTTTAGTAAAAATGTGTGTAACCTTTTAGTAATTGTTTTTAACAAAATAATTAGTTATATAACTACTTACTACGTTGCTTTTATAAGTTAGTTATCTAGTTTCTTGCTAGCTAGTTTTAATAGTTCTTTATAAAACTTAGGTTTATAGCTAAGTTATAACACTATTTTTATCTTTTTTAAATTTATTCTTAAATTACTTATCTTTATAAGTTACTTAGCTTATAAGTTAAGTTGCCTTATGCATTGTTATCAGCTCTAAAATTTACTTTATTATTTAAGTTTTATAAACACTAAATTTATTTTGCTTAAAAAATACTTAATGCTAATTTTATTTCTCACTTTTTTTATAATAAATATTTCTTTCAGAACTAGCCTTATTATATTATACTAAATTTCTTTTTAAGATGTTTTAGATATATACATCTAGGCTAGGCATATATAAATATGCTCTAGGCCTCTTTATAAAGAACTTATAAAAAGTATTAAGTAGAAGTAAATATAGATAAAAAGTTATTTTTAAAAGTAATTATACCTTTGTTGCGTATTAAAAAAATACTAGCGTAGGCTAATAAGTATATATAAAAATAAAGCGTTTTACCTTATATTAAAGTTAAAAGTAGAAAGTAAAAACGTTTATATAAAGTTCTTAAATTACCTTACAGCAGCTATTAGTATTATATACTTACTAGTAATGTAGTCTACTCTAAGTAACTTAAATAATATAGTTACTTTACTAGGTAGTAGTAGTGCTATACTTAAAGCTAGTAGTAGTTTATAATATATATTATTTTGTTTCTTTCTTACTGCTCTAGCGTTGTAATATAGTACCGTAGTAGTAATACTATAGTAGGTTATTTTTACTAGTATATATTACTACTATAAGAATTGCATTATAAGATACTTTACTAATAAAGGTTTTAAAAACTAGTAGGCCTAAAAAAAGTTTATTAAAATGTCTAACAATAGTATATTAAGTAGCTTTATTACTTACATTTCTTTATAAAGTGCGTAAGTACTAGATTTATTCTTCTACTAGTCTGCATATTTAGCAATAAAGAAAGTAATTTTATTTTTAAATTTAGAAACTTATAGTTTTACTTAATAAGTTCTATAGTTCTTGTAATACTAAAATAACTATATATAAAGTTATCATAATATTATTAAATAATTATCTTCTATAGTTTTTTTAGTACTCGTCTAATAAGTTTTAGAATCTAGTTTAATATTTTAACTGGTTTTAGCAATTTATCTTTGTTAAACTTAAGTAGTGTAAAATTAGTAATTAACTAAGTTTCTACATTATTATATTAGTAGCTAAAAGTATTTACTTTACTACTCTCTTTTTTAAGTATTTAGATAATCTTATATTTATACCTTTTAGGTTCTTTTAACCATTAAACTTGTTATTAGTAAAGTACTTTAGTAGTTATAAAACTTACTAAGTTTTTATAATTTAAAATTATTATAAGTTTGAAGTACCTATTAGCGTATACTCTTTAATATTTAAAGTATATAATAGTAGCTAGTAGCTCTTTATTATAAATATTATAATTCTTTTTTAGTCTTAAGAATTTGTAATAGTAGTAAGTAATAAAGTGCTATTTACTTTTATATTTTTAACTAGCGTATCTACTTAGTGCATGGTTTAACGCGTTAGTTTTAAAGCGTAATAGTTGTCTTACTTTAAATATATAAAGGCATTATAGTTTTATACTTATATTTTTAATTTATGAAAAAGCTTATTTAGCTTTCTTACTTTACTTTAATAGAGTATCTTTTCTTATAAGCTTAGTTAGTAGAATAGTAATCTTAAAAAATTCTTGATTAAATATTAGTTAAAATTTATAAATTTTAAAAGTAATTTAATATTTTTAACTATTTTAAATATTAGCTATTTTTTAATTACTTATACCTTCTTTCTATCTTTTTAAACTTTTTATACTCCTACTATATAATTTAAAGAAAAGACTTTATTTTTATAAAGATTGAATCTCTAATAATTGAGTTATAGAATAAGCTAGTCTAGGCACTCTAGTACTGTAAGAACATAATCTATATAATTTTGAAAGTTTCTAAAGTAGATAAAAATATTATCTAAATATGCTATAATAAAAATGTCTAAATATACTATAAATAAAATATTTATAAGTTCTTAAAATATTGCTAGGGCCTTTGTATGCGTAAACAGTATAATAATATATTTATAGTAATTGTATTTCATATAAAAAGCTATTTAAAAAAAAAATTTTAATTTTATTAAGGCAGTATTTATTTTAAAATTTCAATACTATAAGGACGTTAGTACTTAATAATTAACTTAAATGTTTTTAATATTTAGTAATAAGTATTACTTTCTTACTAAAATATTATTAAGTTCTTAGTAGTAAATATATATGTTTACAATACTTCTATTATGAACTTTTCTAAGAACTACTAAAAAACAACTAAATATTAAAAAAAATAACTATAAAAAATTGATTACAACACTTTTTAAAGCTTATAGTAAAAGTACTAGCGCGCTAAAAAGAGTAAAAAAGTTACTTTTACTTTTTTACTAGAAAGAATTTTTTTTTTAAAAAGCTTAAACTACATATAAAAGTATCTAGAGCTAATAGAAGTTAAGAAGCTTATTAAAGCTTTAGAAGAGAGAAGGTACAGACTATGTATAAAGGATAGAGGCAGGAAGAGATCCTAGACTACTTAAACAAAGGGCAACGCCTTTGTGTGCCAATAGATAACGCCACCCTGCACCAAGCACGTGATCCCATAGGCCTTAGCGGAAATCCTTTATAAGACAAGTTACATGCGTCCCACAATGTACTACAAAATCCTTCACGTCCTACGCATAGGATAGCATAGAATTCTATAGAATAGTAAGACACTCTTTTAGTATATAGTAGTAGTTATGAAGCTCTTATAGCTTAGTATGTTTAACTTTAAGTGTAATCTAAGAATTACCTAATTCTTAACTTCTCTATATTATTATATTATTCTACTAAACGTGCTAATACAACCTCTGTCTATTATACTTACTTATTCTCTAAAAACTAATATAAATTATCTATAGACAATCTTTATACTTTAAACACTGGCTTCGGCCTTTTAAGACAACCTTTTAATGTGACCACACATTTTGTAGACACCTTTTTAGTAAAAAAAGATTTATTGCTAATAATAGGTATCTAGGCTTATGCCCCCTTGTTTAGCATTACTAGCACGCAATTAGTGTGTCGCATGTTTAGACAAAAACAAAGATGCGCAATATCCCTCTAACTAACTGTCTTAACTAATAACTATTTACTAATAACTACAAGTTTTGTTGTCTTTATTGCTATTCTAGCAGTGTTATAGTTACAGCGTTTCTAGCATACGCCTATATTTAGATGTAAATATACAACAACAGCGTTACTATCTAAGCACAGCTCTTTTATTCCTAGAGGCAACTTACAAAATCCTCCTACTTATTAGTTTATTCTAGCTACTTAATAGCTGTTTTAACACGCTCTTGCTCCTTATAAAGCTACTATAAGGTCTTTCCCCTAAGGTTGTATTTGCGCAAGAGGAGATTAGTAAAATAACACACTATTACTATACTTAGACTATTAACATGCGTAATGTATTTAATAGACTTGCTACTAAATAAGCTTTTTACAACTTTTATTATAACCTTAACATTTATAATACTAGACGTATTAATAAAGTGTTAATAAATAACAGAATTTAACTTTTGTATTTACCTAATAACTATAAAAGCTACTACTAACAGCTTTTCTTTAACTAACTAGAGAGGCTGCTTAATAAAAGTAAACGTAGGCTTTGTAATCTACTACTATAGCTTCTTATATAGTAACTTAGTAAAGTCTAACTTTACTTAATATAAGCTATTAGTTTTTGTATTAAATAGGAAGAAGAATAGTCTAAGTATTATATTATTTATATGCAAGTTGTTTGTATATAGTACTATGTAGTATAGAAAATTCTAAAAGTAAAAAGTAGTAGGTAGAGAGCTTTTATAAAGTATTACAGGCTTCTGCTACAGTAACGTACGTGTTCTTACTCTTCTTTACTTTCTTTACCTCTAGAGGGCAGCTGCTTTTCACTTTTTTAGAAAACCTATTTTAACTACAACAACAACCACCACCTTTGATACCTTAAAAATAAATACTTTAAACACTCTTAAAATAAGTAACACTGTAATAAACACCTCTGCTAACATCTTAACTATAAAAACAACTACACAAGCTAATAATCCTAACACCTATTATAGTAATTATAATAAGCTTAAGAAATAGCTACTCTAAGTTAATAAATACTTCTATATTAAAGAAACTAAGATTAACAACAACAACGCAGTTGTATAAACCTCTACGTTTCTATAAGGAGCTGCTAAAAAATAAGCTAACTTTATTTTTTGTTAATATATAAATATTACTATTAATAATAATATTAATAAAGCAGTTGTTAAGGACTAGGATAACTTTAAAACAAAAATAAGAAAGGTATTTTTACCTTTTAAGAAATCTGTAGTAGTAAAACGAAAAATCTAAAAGTTGCAATAAACGCGCTTTACAGCTAATTATATAATAAAGTTTTAGCAGTACTAAACAGTTATTAAATAAAACAACAACGCTTTAATGTAGATATACTAACAAGGTCTTAAACTAGTAGTATAAGTAAAACTTATATAAAGTAAAGCTACCTTTAATATACCTAATAAACTTATAGCTAAGGCTATTTAAGTAGACAATAACCTTTACAAGCTAAAGTTAGAAAAACAACTATTTATATAAGGAAATTACACACCTAGAGCTATAAACGCTTAACTTTGTTAAACATTCTAATGTTTATACTCTAACTAAGGTTAACAACAAAACTATACTTCTAAAATTCTAGAACACTATACAACTAATAGCTACAAGCCTATGCACCTTAACAATTTTAACAAAGAACCTAGGAAAAATAAGTTTTAGAACAACAAAAGTAGCAAAAAAAGGATTACTTGCTATATATATAGTAAAGAAAGTTATATAAAGCAGAACTACTAGAGCTAAAGTAAAGTAATATAATTGTTAAATATTTTTTACTATGTAGTACTTAGTAACAATCTAGAGGAAAAACAGAATGTTATTACTTAACCTACTATTACAGTCTAAGAACAGGACTAGGCAAATATTAATAGTCTAAATAACCTCCTTATAATTACCCTAAAGAAAGCCTTAGACAACAACGTTTCTAAAATAATGCTTAACAAAAGAATAAAAGCAACCCCCGCTAACTAGACTAAGTATAGAAAGATAGCTAGGTTCTAAGAAACCTACTAGCCCTCTACACTAGTTACATAGAAAGAACTAATAGCCTATAATTAAAAAAATCTACTACTAGCTATATAGAAATATTATACTATGCTAAATAAACAAAATATTAATATATAGGTACTACTACCCTTAAAAACATAATGCTGAAATAACTTTACTAAGAAGATAAATGTTCTACTAAAGTAGCTTAAACAATTTAAAAATATCTTTATAGGACCTTATAAAAAAATATTAATAAGATACTAATAGTATACTAATTTACTAAAAAAACTGCAAAAAAAAGAGATTACTTTAAAAGCTACTATTAATAAAGCCTTATATAATAACTTTGTATAAAAATAAACTTAAAATGCTAAAGCATTCTAGAATAAACTAACGCATTAACTCTTAGATTAAAAGAAGAAGAAGATTTATAAAGAACTCTAGGTAACACGCTAAAGACAAAAGGCATAAGAAGTTAACTATAATAGTATATACTATTAGATAGATCTGCGTAACCTAGAACACGCAAAGTACTTATAGACTATATGCATATATAATAGCTATACTATATACTACTTAAATAAGTATAGATTAAGATAGTTTCTAAAAAAACTAAAAGGAATGCCTTAATGTAAGTACTTGTAGTACAACTACTTAAACAATAAATGCGCAGTATATATATAAAATAAATAACATAGCTTATACTTTTATAAATATAATAATTTAGAAGAAACTTTATAAATGCACATAACGCAGCAAAAAAATTATAAAAACAAAACCTATACATAAGAGTGCAACTAGCCCTTATAACACACGTGCTTTAATATTAAATATAAACTATATATAGTTACTAAGAAGTTCTATAAATTTAGTATACAGTCTTTTTTAGACAGACGCCCTAAACACCTAGAACTACTAGGGCAATAAATATAATTAACCTCCTAAGTCTCCTTAAGCTACTAGTAAAGCTTAATAGACATTAAATAATAGTATTAGTAAATTATAGCTTCTAAGCTGTTTTTTTTCTTTTTAAGCAGTGTAAGTAGCAGGTCTATAAGTACTAAGGAAGTAAAAACTTTACCTACTATATATAGTAAATAGTTAGCCTATGCTGGGCAAAATAACTGTTACGTACAAAGTTAATAAAGTAACGCTTAGCATCTAAAAATATAAAAAAGAATTAAACATAAACGTTTTTAAATTAGCTACTTACAATATAATTTTAAAAAAACTTTAGTTATAAAAACACAACTTATAAATTAACTAGAAGTTAAAAAAGTTCTTATTTAAGTGCTGTAGATTAGACGCAACTACAAGCTAGCCTATACATCTAACAACTATAATAGTAAATAAGAAGAAAATTTATAATATTGCTAAGGGACAATAAACCTTAACTAAGAATAGCCTTATAATATAAAGGTTTAACTTAATAAATACTAGCAAGGCACTCTTAAGTTATAAAGTTAAAGTTTTAAAGCAACACGTAACTTTAAATATTTTAAAAGAGTATAAGAGATTTTAGCACTTTTTTATAAAAGTAGTAAATAGTAAAGCCTTACTAAGACACTAACCTTAAAACTATAAAATTGTCCTAGAAGAAGAGAAGACTCTACCCTTTAGGCTAATTTATTAATTATTAAAGATAGAACTTAAGAAACTAAGGACTAAGCTAGATAAAGATCTAAGAAAAAGATATATTAAACTTTTAATATTACTATTAGGATTTCTTATACTTTTTATACTAAAGAAGAATAAGCTACTATAGATATGCGTTAACTACTAGAAACTTAACAATATTATAGTAAAGAATTAATACCTATTACTAAATATTATAGAGCTTTAAAATTAATTATCTTACGCTAAGGTCTTTATAGTATTAAACCTTTAAAATAAATACTACTTTATTAGGATAAAAAAAAGTAAAAAATAGAAGACAGCATTCTAAACATAATATAAATATTATAAATATACTATTATGCTGTTTAGGCTTACAAACGCCTTAGCAACATTTTAAAAACTTATTAATAATATATCAAAAGCACATTTAGATATCTTTATTATAGTATACCTAGATAATATTCTTATCTACTCTAAGAACCTAAGAGATTATGTAGAACACGTCCGTATAGTACTAAGGTGCCTAAATTAGTTTAACCTTTAGCTTAAACTAAAGAAATACAAGTTTTATAAGAATAAATTTACTTTTTTTAGATACATAGTAGGAGTATAGAAAGTATAAATAAGTAAAAAAAAAATTTCAGTAGTTAAAAAATAGCTGCAACTAATAATAGTTAAAAAAATATAATTATTTTTAAAATTTTTAAACTTTAACTAATAGTTTATTAAAAACTACTTTAAGATTACTATCCTGTTAACAAGACTTATAAGAAAGGAAATACTCTTTAAGTAGAGTAAGAAAGTAGAAAACATTTTCTAAATACTTAAAAAAGTAAGCATAAAACTACTATACTTTAGAATATTTTAAGTAAAACAACTATTACGCTTTAAAACTAATATATTAGACCTTGCGCTAGGAGGCTGTGCTAGTTAACTATATAAAGGCAAATAGCACCCTATTGCGTACTATATATAAAAATTCTTTAAACTAGAAAAACAATATAATGTCTACAATAAAGAGCTCTTAGCTATTATTCTATGCTTACAGCATTAGAGAGTATACGCAGAAAGCTGCTTAGAACTTACAATATTTATAAATTATAAAAACTTAGTTAACTTTACAACCACTAAAATACTTAACTAACAATAAGTAAAGTAGTTAAAATTACTTAGATAATACAAGTTTAAAATTATATATACACTAGAAAAAGACAATAGTAGAGTAGATGCTTTTAGCTAACAACATAATATTATAAAAATAAAAGAAATTATTAATACTGTAATACTTTAAATTAATAAAGATAGATTACTAGGACTAGCAAAAACGCTAAACGCAGTTTTATAAAATATACTAGACGTACTAGAAGAATTACAAGAAGCAATTATTAAACAACATTATAACAACTCTATATATAGTTATTCTAGTATTACACAAACTATAGAACTTATTAAAAGAAATTACAAGTTTCTAGAAATAAAGAACAAAGTTACCTTCTTTATTACTAAGTACGCAAACTATTAGAAGAATAAGCGTATTACCTACACACTTTATAAAAAAATGCAAGTAATAGAACTACTTAACGCACTATAGTTAAACATCTCTATAGACTTTATTATAGGACTACTAGTCTTAAAAAACTTTATTACTAAAGTATTTTATAACGCAATTCTTGTAGTAGTTAATTAATTTATAAGATAAGTAGAGTACATCGCCTTTAGAAAAGATTTTATAGCAGTACAACTAGCACACATTATTAATAATTAAATTATTAAACATTACAGTATACTAAAGTTAATTATTAATAATAAAGATAATCTCTTTACTTCTAACTTTTAGACAACACTATTAGCCGCAATTAGAACAAAATAAAAGCTATTAATAGCTTATTACCTACAAACAGACAGACAGACTAAATAAATAAACTACACAATAAAAGCTTACTTTAGAATATATATTAATTAATAGCAATATAATTAAGTATTACTACTACTTATAGCATAAATAGCATATAATAATAAGATTTTAGAATTTACAAAATAAACACTTTTTTATATAAACTATAGAAGACACCTAAGTTTTATTACACGTACAGTTCTAAGCTAAAAAATTAAAGTAGCTATTGCTATAGCTAATAAGCTAAAGACAGTATATAAGTTACTTAAAATAATACTTAAGAAGGCTTAACGCTAAAGTATTTTATATATTGACTAGAAACAAAAAATAGCACTTTAGCTAAAGAAGAGGAATAAAGTATATTTGCTTACAAAGAACTTTTGCACTAAATAACTTAATAAAAAACTTAACAATATTAAGGTTAGACTATTTTTAGTTCTAGACTAGAAAAGACTAGTTACGTATATACTTAACCTTCTACTAGATACAAAAATCTACCTAAAATTCTATATTAATATGTTAGAACTAGTAGACTTAGAAACACTATTATGAAAAACCTTTTACTTTAAAATAGAAAAAGGTAATATCTTTAAAGTTAAGAAGATCCTAGCACACTAGGCATAGGATAATAGCAAAGAATACCTAGTTAAATATTTAAAATACTTAAATAGTAAAAATATATAGAAACTAAATATAAACCTTATAAGTTGTTACTAATTGCTTACATAGTACTATGTAACTCACTTAAGAAGTTATTAAAAGTAAGATTACTTTCTAAATAGAAAGAAGATAACGCGCTTTAATCTAACAACAGCGTACTAGGTATTAGACTACTTTCTAGAATACTAACCTTACAGTTAATATCCTCTGCAGCTTCTAAAGCTTTAATTTTTTTAACAAATTTTCTTAACTTATCTATTAACTACTACTTATAACGTACTAGCACCTTACGCTATTTCTAAAGACAATCTTTCTTTGCACGCGCTGCTAATAACACCTTAAGTATAACTAACTTTGCTGTATTAGCTTTAGACTCTTACTGCTCTAATTAGGCTAACTTTTAGTTTAGCTGCAAATAATTTAGCAATAGTACTTCTGCTAAAATATACTTTTTAACTTTATTTTTATAATAATTCCTACACACCTTTTTTAATAAAAATATTTAACACAACAAATTCTTTTTAATATAATATTAATAAGTAACTAGAGTAAGTTAACTAATACTATTTATGCAATTACGAAGTACGTAACAATAAGTAGTACTGCAGGAAACTATTAGGCTAGTTTATAAGAATAAGAATGTAGAAGAGGAGGATAGTGTTATAAACTTAAAAAGAGAGAAGGTACAGACTATGTATAAAGGATAAAGGCAGGAAAAAATTCTAGACTACTTAAACAAAGGGCAACGCCTTTGTGTGCTAATAAATAACGCTACCCTGCACTAAGCACGTAATCTTACAGGCCTTAGCAGAAATCTTTTATAAGACAAGTTACATGCGTCCTATAATATACTACAAAATCCTACACGTTCTACGCATAGGACAGCATAGGATTCTATAAGACAGTAAGACACTTTCTTAGTATATAGTAGTAGGCATTAAGCTCTTATAGCTTAGTGTGTTTAACTTTAAGTGCAATTTAAAGATTACTTAATCCTTAACCCCTCTGTGTTATTACATCGTTCTACTAAACGTGCTAACACAACCCCTGTCCATTGTACTCACTTATTCCCTGAGAACCAACACAGATCATCTACGGACGATCTTCACACTTAAATTGTCTAAAAAATAATAATAACAATAAATAAAAATAATAAATAATAAATTGCATTTAAAGACTTAGAAAGAATGAGTGAAAAATAAATAAAATATAAAATAACAATATAAAAGTAAAGAACAGCTAAACTACTACGCTGCGCCTAAAAAAGCAAGTGTTAAAAAAAGAACTACAAAAGCCTACTTATAGTTAAACTTAAAGTAATTTCTTTTTTTTGTGGAAGCTATACTTTTATTTTTAATAAAAAATAAAATACTAAAAGAGTTTTAAGTTAAAAAGGCGCTTAAAATTGCTAAAAACGTAGTAATTTAAGCTACTAATTTAGCTAAAACTAACCTTACTTAGTAATTAAGTCTACTAGCCTTAGTAAAGATTTTTAAAAACTATATAAAAAATAGTAAAGTAAATAAAAAAGATAGTACTTTTTTGATAAACTTAATATTAAGCCTCTTTAACGCCTTAAAAAAGGTTAGGCAGAAAATTAAATAAGTTATTATAAAAAAGGAAACAAGAAATACGCCTACCTAGAACACGCCTATATAGAACATGCTTATCTAAGCCTCTTAAGCTACTATAGTAGGTAACATTAAAAAATAACTATAAATAAATATATAAAGAATATATAATTTAAGCTACTAGCTTAAAAAATACTAGCTAGTTTTAGTTAGTAAGATTTTAAAACACTTTAACACCTTCAAGCATTAAAACGCCTTAAATAATATATTTATAATAGAAAAAGCGTATAATTACTTATAGTTACTTTAATTATATCGTTTTTAAAAGAAAATAAGATTACTATAACTACACTAGCATTTAAAGCAAAATGCCTTTTTGAATATTAAGTAATATAGTAAGGTATTATAGCTTTTAAAGCTTTCTATCTTATTATGCTTTAGATCAAAGTTATTTCCTAAAAGCTAGTTATAAATTATAGCCTTAATTTATAAAAAAAAAAGTAATTAAAACTTTAAATAAAGGCCTTAAAGTAATAGGTAAGTTTTCTTACCTGATATTTAAAAAAAAAAAATATTAAAATTTTAGCTTAGCCTGCATAGTTTTTGCTAGAGATAATAAGGCCTAAAGAGCTGTTAGAAGTAAACTTTATGTTCTAAAAGAAAGCCTTAAAGTAGAAAAACTACTAGTTATTAATATTTTAAAATAATACACTAATTGCTAAGAATTTAGCTACCTAGAAAGTAAAGAATTAAAATTAGCTTAAGAAATTTTAGCAAGCTTTACTATACTAACTTAGTTATTTTTAAGGTGTCAAAGGTGGTGGTTGTTGTTGTAGTCAAAATAGGGTTTCTATAAAAGTGAAAAGCAGCTACCCTCTACTAATTAGTTGCAAAAGTCAAAAAAAAGATTGTGTGTAGTTAACAAGATTTGTGGGTAGATAAGGTCTACGCGCTAAGCGCTTAGAGCAGAAAAGCTTAGACTACTAAGCGAAAATTAGAGTTAAAAAAATTTGCTAAAAGTACTAAAAAACAACACTAATTAAAACGTGTTTAAATAGCAATTGCTAGCCTATAGCTAGCAACAAGATTGCGATAAAGATAGAGGAAGAAGGTAAGGACACATATATTACTGCAGCAAGAGCCTGCAATACTTCTTTATAAAAGCTCCCTGCCTACTGCTTCTTACTTTTAGGATTTCCTACACTACACAGTACTGCATATAAACAACTTGCATATAAATAATATAATATTTAGACTGTTCTTCTCCCCTTTTAACACAAAGACTAATAGCTTATATTAAGTAAAGTTAGACCTTACTAAGTTACTATACTAGAAGCTATAGTAGTGGATTACAAAGCTGGCGTTTACTGTCGTTAAGCGGCCACCTCTATTAGTTAAAAAGGAGCTAGTGGCAATAGTCCCTGTAGTAGTTAAGTTGGTGCAGAGGTTAGAATATAACTGTAGTTAAGACATCTTCGATGCGTCTAGTGTTATAGATGTTAAGGTCACAACAAGGACTGTAAAAGGCTAGTTCGGCTAGTACACTATATACACTGCGCATGTTAATAGTCTAGGTGCAGTGAAGGTGTATCACTTCGGCAATCTCCTCCTGCGCAAATGCAACCTTAATACTAACTTATATAAGTATTAATCCTGCGCTAGTAAATAAAAAGTCTATATATATACTATATTTAAGTGTACTAATTGCAATAAAACTTACACAGCTAATAGCTTTAAATAAAATATTTTATAAGCTAAAATAACTAGTACTAATTAAACTAATTAGTATTATTAAAGTCTGACATATAACTGTAAATAGAAGTAGCCCTACTATATAAAGTATTGGCTTCGGCCTTTTGAGACAACCTTTTGATGTAACTACACATTTTGTAGACACCTTTTTGGTAAAAAAGGGTTTATTGCTAACAACAGGTATCCAGGCTTATGCCCCCTTGTTTAGCATTGCTGGCACGCAATTAGTGTGTCGCATATTTAGATAAAAATAAAGATGCGCAATATCCTTCTAACTAACTGTCTTAACTAATAACTATTTACTAATAACTGTAACTTCTGTTGTCTCTGTTGCTATCTTAGCAGTGTTGCAGTTGCGGCGTTTCTAGCATGCGCTTATACTTAGATATAAATATATAACAATAGTGTTACTATTTAAGCATAGCTTTTTTATCTCTAAAGGCGACTTATAAAATTCTCCTGCTTATTAGTTTGTCCTAGCTACTTAATAGCTATTTTAACACGCTCTTGCTCCTTATAGAGCTACTATAAGGTCTCTCTACTAAGGTTGTATTTACGCAAGAGGAGATTAGTAAAATAATATACTATTATTGTACCTAGACTATTAATATGCGTAACGTATTTAATAGACTTACTACTAAATAAGCTTTTTACAACTTCTATTGTAACCTTAACATTTATAATACTAGACGCATTAATAAAGTGTTAATAAATAACAAAATTTAACTTCTGCGTTTACCTAATTACTATAAAAGCTACTGCTAATAGCTCCTTTTTAACTAACTAGGAAGGCTACTTAACTATAATCTACTACTATAGCTTTTTATATAGTAACTTAGTAAAGTCTAACTTTACTTAATATAAGCTATTAGTCTTTGTGTTAAATAAAAAGAAGAATAGTCTAAGTATTATATTATTTATATATAAGTTATTTGTATGCAGTACTATATAGTGTAAGAAATTTTAAAGGTAAAAAGTAGTAAGTAGAGAGCTTTTATAAAGTATTGCAGGCTCCTGCTGCAGTAATATACGTGTCCTTACCCTCCTCTACCCTAATTAGTAGAGGGCAGCTGCTTTTCACTTTTTTAGAAAACCCATTTTGACTACAACAACAACCACCACCTTTGATACCTTAAAAAATAAATATAAAGTATGATTAACTTAGCTATTACAGCAAACGCTAAAATTATTATAGTATAAAAGCTATAGTTAGTAAAGGGCTATACAAGAATATTAGGTTAATAACCTACTTTAACTTTACTATAATTTTACTAACTTATAAAGAAATATTTCTAAGAACTTTGTTATATATTAAAAAAATATAGAAGTAGAAATTAATTCTTATATTAGTAATAACAACAACTTATAAGTAATTATAGTACTGTTCAACTTAATAAAATCTAGATTTATAATAGTTATAACAAAAATAGCCTAAAATATAGCTTAAATATAATTATACTTTTAAGACGCATTTAAAAAAGTTTTTAAAATCTTATTTAGGTACTCTAAGAAATTTTAATGCTATTACTTTAAATAAAGCCTAAAAGAGTGCAAATTTTAATAATAAATAGAAAATTTAATAAAGTAATTAGATAATTAGAAATTTCTTCTATTAAACACTATAAGAGTAAGAACCTTCTTTAAAGGCTATATATAAAAGAAAAGTATACCTAACTTTATTTTTAAACAAACAATATAGCGTTTACTATAATAAATTAATAAGCTATTTTAAATACTATAATAGGCTATTACGCTATCCTCTTTAGCATTACTAATTAAGGTTAGCTACCTAGCTAACTAAGAAAATACAATATAAAAAAATTAAACTAAAACTTTTTTAAAACTACTTTATAAAAAAAGATACTATAAGAAAGCTAGAAAATTAAGTATAAGCTATAAAATAAGCGCCTAAAAACATTTTAAAGTAACTTTGTTTACCTTAAAGTTTTTAAAAAAGCTAAACTTAACTATTAAAAATAATTTTTTTAAAATAAATTATTTAAAAAATGGTTAAAGCTATAGCTTATATAAAAAATAACTTTTTAACAAAAATCTTTGCTATTAAAAGTATAAAATTGTTTAAAGAGAAATGCTAAGTTTTAAAAAGAAATTTATTTTTACTACTAATTACAATACTAGCACGAAGGCTTAACAACTACTAAAGAAATAGTAAATAGAAATATTTAATATTAACTAAAGAAGAGCTCTACACTACCTACAAAGAAATAAAAGCTACTTTACTAGAACTTAATAAAATTAGCTAACATGTTATCTTAATAATGTACAAATACTTACTAAACACCTTTTATAAAGTCTATTTAATACTTTTTAACTTAGAATACTAACTAAAGTACTAGAAAAAGGCTAAAGAAGTAATTTTAAGGACACTAAATAAGGCTAACTACTTTATTTTTAAAGTATATAGAGTTATTTCTTTTTTATACTATTTAGAAATAGCACTAGAGAGACTTTACGCAAAGAGACTAGGTGTAGTAGCTAAAATAATAAACTTACTCTACTCTTTATAATTAAAAGCTAGGCTTAAGAGATTAATTATTAACGCTGCACTACTTTTCTACATTAATATTTAATAATAAAAGTAAAGAAAAAAACTTACTTTAATAAAGTCCTTAAATATTAAAGGCGTTTTTAATAATTTATCTAGAAAGAAGCTACTAAGTAATATATACAACTAATAACTACTAACCTACCTTATATTATAGACTAAGTTATTTTTTACTAAAAGGCTATTAGAGCTATTCTTTAAAAGGCAAATAGAGAAACTATAAAAAGTTAATACTAAAGTGCTATAAAAAAGCCTAGCATTGCCTATTTTTTTTTTACATAGATAAAGCTGCTATTGTAATTAATTATAGTAAATAATAATATATACTTCTTATTTTATATAGTTAACTTATATATTTTTATATTAGCAACATTTATTAAAAAGAACTTAAAACTACTAGAAAGAGAACTAGATAATCTCTTTAGCTTAGTAAAAAACTTAGCTATTAAATCTAATAGCTTAAAAACAGAATTATCTAATTAAATAAAATAAAATAAATATATTAATAAAGTTCTTACGCTACTTACTAAAAAGCCCTTTTGACTTAAAAAACTAGTTTAATAGTTGGGCATCTTCTTGAATAATACTTTAAAGTTTAAGAACTACTACTATATAAAAACATAATACGCAACTTAAGCTTTTGCCCGCCTAAGTAAGCTACCCAATATTAATAAAAGCCTCTTACTTAAAGCAATAAAGTAATTATATTTAGCTTATATTACAAGTGTAGTAGATTATAAATACTAACTATTTTAGAAAAAATAATAATACGTTCTTAATAGCAAGTAAAAATCTTAAAACTAAGCTTGTATAAAGATTTTAAGCACTTTTAAATTATTACCTATAATGCTAAGTAAGCTAAAAGTAGCTGTATACTTACTTAGAGTAAGGCTTAACAACTTTATTAAGCAATACGCATTTAAATCTAATTTACTAGATTTTAACTACTTTGTTAAAACTACTATTACTAGCAATAAAGGTAATTAACTTAAAATAATAACTTAGTTAATTTCCCTAGCTATTTCTAATATAGAAGAATTTTTATAGTACACTTATAAACTATAGAAAACTAAAACTTTATACAAAGTTTAAATATTAAATAAGCTAAAAAACTAAAGAGTAGAATTTGATAAGAAACTGTTAAATAATAACAAGCTTCTTTTAATATACTTAGACGTCTTAGTAACAAAGAAAAGTAAAAAAATTAATATAAATATTAGTCTTTACATAGAAGCTACGCTTATGAAAAAACTACTATAAAATATAAAAAATAACTAGCTAGTTTGTAATAGTAAACTTGAACATATTACTTTAAAGCTAGAGAAAGTAGATAGCTTTATAAATAACTACTTAATTGTTATAATATACGCAAACAACTAATTAGCTCTACTTCCATTAAAAAGTACTTTTAATAACTTTAGCTAAAAGTAACATTTTAAGTAAATTAAAGGAGCAACTTAATATATAAAAAAAGTGTTACTCCTACGCTTTAATATATCTTAGGCTACTAAAATATACTAAGAAATAACAAAGTAAACTCAATAACAAAAAACGCTATAAAAATAAGCCTCTTAATTAATAAAATAAGCCTAGTAGTTTTAGTACTAAAATCAAATAACTAGCTAGCGCTAATTAGCTATACTTATATAAATATTATAAAAAAAAAATCATTAGTAAAAACTTTATTACCTACTTAGTAACCTTTAAGTAAAGAGTAAAAAAGTAAATATTTACTTTTATAACTTAGAAAAATATATATTATACTTTTTTAAACTTTAATTAAGTTACTACTACTTAAAAAGCTACTTCTCTAAAAGAAGTTTAGTAAACTTTAAAGTTTGCCTATATTACTATAAAGCTATATAAAATATAGCTTATATACTTTTTGAATGCTAACTATATAAAGATAGTAAAGTAAAACTTCAAAACTTTTATATAAAGATAATTTTTATGCACTATTGTTCTTAAATAAGCTTAAGTAATAAAGCTACTGTAGCTTTTATTTAAAAAACTAAGGCTAGTATATAAGCCTAGTATATAAGAACTACTAAAAACTAGATATAATTACCTATTTAGGCGACCTAGCTCTATAGATAGCCTTCTCCTCCTCTTCTCTTTCTACCTTCTTTACTAATAGGCTAAGAGCCTTACTTATACTAAAATAACCCCCTCTATATATATAACTTAGGTACGTACGTGTTCTTTCCCTCCTCTATCGCATCATGTTGCAATCCTATTGCAATCCTACTGTAATCTTATTGCCAGCCATAGGCTGGCAATCGCCGTTGGACACGTTTCAACTAGTGTCGTTTTTTAGTACCTTAGCAAATTTTTTCGACCCTAATTATCGCTCGGTGGTTTAAGCTTTCTTTCTAGAACTTATCTACCCACCGTGCGAATCTTGATAACTACACACAATCTTTTTTTTTGACTTTTGTGACTGATTAGTAGAGGGTAGCTGCTTCTCACTTTTTTGGAAACCCTATTTTGACTACAACAACAACCACCACCTTTAACACCTTAAAAAAAAAAATATATAACTTAGAAAACAAACCTACGTAGATACTTAAATGCTTTAGCCTACACGTTTCATATAGCTTTAGGCTTAAAAAAACATTAAATTTTAATAAGAAAAAATGAAAAATATCTAGTAAATAGCTGAAAAACTTTTATTTATAGCTATATATGAAAAGAACATAAGAAAAAAATACAAAAGAAAAATTGTAACTTAGTTATTAAGTAGTAGTTTTAACAACTTATTTAACTAAAAGAAGTAAAACAATAGAATAAAAAAGTAGTTTCAAAGTATTAGTATTTTAACATTAGGTTTTTAAAGTTGAAATTTTAAAAATTTAATAAAAATAGGTTTAGTTAACTAAGAGTAGCGTAGTAAGCTAGGTTAGTAGTTTTATATAATATAAGTGTAGTAAAAGTAGTAATGAAAGTTAAGTAGCTATTAATAAAGTGCGTATATAATAGGAACCTGCCTATAAAGTTTATATTTTTTAAAATGCTAAACTAGTTTAAAGATATAAAGCTTTTAGCAACATTAAATACTTACACAATAGTATTACGTAGAAGTATATAATAGTTTAGTAGAGCTTATTCTATAAATAAGAAATATTTAACATAGTATTATATATATATATAGTAATAAGAAAAAAGTATTAGAGAGTTTTCAAGTTGATTTATATACACTATTTATACTTACGCTGTGTTACAGTGTATATAATAACTATTTAATAACAAAATAATAAGAAAGCAAAAAACTATTAAGTTTTAAATTCTACAAATTCTATACTACTTATACATTTCTAAGTAACTATAAGCTAATATAATATATTTTAATTTTATTCATTATTTTCAATGCACTATTATTACTCTACTATATTGCTTTAATATATTACTCTACCTTATTACCTTATTATATTACTCTATATTATCACTTTACAATATTGCTATACTTCTTTTTATATACATACTTATTTCTACGCAATAATGATCTTTTATTTTATATTTTAATAAATATTAAGCTATTATATACACTTTTTAATTATTACTATACTAAGTGCTTTACGCGTCGCTTTATTAACCTAAGTAACTAAAAAGCAAGCTTACACTACGCTAGCTAAATACTCTCTAACATAGCTAATGATAATACTTATAAGCTTATCTTTGTAGTTTACTTCATACTAGCTACTATTTAGCTGCTATAAAAAATATTAACTACTAAGATACTGCTTAAAGCTAGCTAAAATATACTTATATACGTAGCTCAAGTGCTTATAAAGGCTAGGTTTTCTAAAAATAGCACTTGATAGCTAACTTAGCTAAGTAACAAGTTAACTCCTATACTAAAAAGAGTAAACACTAATAACAAGATTAGTATACTACTACTAGTATAAGTATTTACTAGTAAGACAAATTAGTTATTAAAACACTAAGCTTATTTATTACTTTTTTTATTAACTCTAACGCGTAGTAAGCAGTATATAGTACTAAGTAGCTATTATTATAATATTCTTGCTAAAGTAAAAAAAAAGTCAATTACAAATTGGCTAAAGCAGATATAAACAGTAGCGCTAATAAGAATAATAATAAATAAAAATTACTACTAACTAAAGTAGTAATAATACTAACTAGTAATAATTACTATATAAAGTAATAGTGTGTTAAGAAGCTAAAAACTTTATAAGTAACAAGGCTTAATAGTAAAAGCTTAAAAGCATTATGTAATAAAGTACTTACTTAAAACTATATAGCTTATAGCAGCATTACACTTAAGAGTAAAATTATAATTGCTTAAATTATAAATTAAAGCTTAAAAGCGTTAAGTAACCTTTATCTAGTATCTTTAATACCTCACTATACTGCCTATACTATATTAGCTAAGTCGCACTTATTTAGTAATTAAGCTTTTTAGTACTAGGCAGCCTAATTCTTATTAAACTAGCATAAATAGAGTACACTATTTCTAGTTAAGTTAAATAACTAGTAAGCTTTTATCTAAACTTAAACCTCGCTGCTGCTGTTAGCTAGTCTACTTTAACACAATAGCATTAATAATAAATTTTGCTTTACTTAAAACATATATATAAAATATAAAGTAATAAATATAGCTTTCAATATAAGTATATAGTAAGTATTTACCTTGCTAGGTAACACGTATACTTAAAAGATTAAGCAAATTTAACGCAAAAATAAAATAGCTAGTAATCATAAAATATATAACTAATAAAAAAAAAGTATAAATAAAAGCTATAAAAAAGCTAATTAGCTTAGTTTACTAAGTACTATCTAAAGCTAACTATAAGGCCTTTTATTAGCGCTTAAAGCTAGCTATATAATAGCATAGTATAGTAAAGGCTTTAAGTTTAGAAATACTGCTAGTTATACTATATAAAGAAGTATTAAAGTATTAAGTAGAACTTGTATTATGTATTAAGTAGCTAAATATTTTTCTAAACTTAGTTAAATTAAAGTGTTTAAAATTTTATAAAGTAAGTAAAGCGCTAGAAGCTTAGCTAAGTTTGAAAGGCATAGTAGGCGCACTAATCAAAAGTAAAAAAAGGTGTAGTATTAAAGTAGAAACTTTAGTAAGAATCTAAAAAAATAAAGAAGTTTTAAATAATAAAAATAATTAAGATAAAAGCGCAAGTTTAAATAACTTAAATAGTGTTGCTTTAACGTAGTTGCTATAATATCAAATATTATCACTTAATTTATCTTACTTTTTGAACATAGTAGAAAGGTAATAAAGTTTAGTTATAGTATTATAAAAAAAGCTATTAATATTTATAGGAGAATAACAATATACAAAAAAAGATTAAAATAGTTAAAATACTAACACTAAAAGTAGTAGAAATAAAACTAAGTGCATTACTAAAGTAAGTATATAGTTATAACAAGTATATTATAAAAAAAGTGACTTATAAGTTGCGTAGTGTATACTATAAGTTACGTAGTGTATACTATAAGTTACGTACTTTATACTATAAGTTAGATACTTTATACTATAAGTTGCGTTTACATACTTTATACTATAGGCTATAAGTTGCGTACTTTATACTATAAGTTACGTACTTTATGCTATAAGTTATATACTTTATACTATAAGTTATATACTTTATACTGCAAGTTATGTTTATATACTTTATACTATAAGTTGTGTACTTTATACGTAGTGTGCTATAAGTTGCGTAGTGTACGTGTTACACGGGGTTGGTCTACACTTATCTAGACTTAGTCCGTGTTAGGGTAAAGCTAACGTATGCGGTAGTCCGTGAGGTATTGTAGGAGTAGTTTAAGTAAAAAAAAGTTATTAATGTTAACTAAAGGTAAGTAATACTAATTTTATAAAAGATAAAATAACTAGTTAACAATTTATGTAAGAGATAAACTATTTAGGTTCGTAATAATAAGTATAATAATAAAATCTAACATATTCTTATACTTATTACCTTTGTCTTATGTCCTCTTGTGCCTCCTATTTAAAAAAGAAGTTAGAGAGAGCGTTAGCCTTTTTTTAAGCAGCAGCCTTGTAGAAGTCCTATCTTAGTAGAATAATAATTACGTAATCCCTACGCCCTGCGTAGATTATTACTTTCTAGTATATATATAGTTAACTCTTAACCTACCTTCTATGTTCAAGGGAGAATTTTTTTATTACTTATAACATTATTTTCTTTTTTAAGTATATTATTTTAATACTTTAAATTATTATTTTCCTGCGCTGTGTGTTAAATTACTAGCTATATATAAAGCCTTAGTACGCTTATTATTATATATACTTTTCTTTTTATACTTTTTTAACTATACTTGAGGTTTCATTGTCTTATAATATTTATTTAACTAACTTATCTTAATAGTGTTAGGGATAGGCTTATTATATATATTAGTAAAGAGAAGAGATAACATTTTATTATAAGCACTATAAAAAAAAAGAATTTTTATTATTTTATAAGTACTGTAACTAGTTGTTGTGCTAGTAATATTTTTATAAAAGCAGAGTGTAGTTTTTTTGTTTTTAAAGAAAAGTAAGAGAAGATAGAGGCTAAAAATTATAAAAGGTAGCTAGCACTTTCTTATACTAAAGTAGAGGTTACTTAGCTTTACCTAGAGGTTACTAAAACTAAGGCTTTAGAGCTTTTTTACGCTAATTGCAATTATATAATTTTAAGTTTTTAAAATTATACAAAAGGGTAAGCTAAAGGAAACTCTGCCTTTAGTATAGACTTTTTAATAACTAAACTATTACCACCTCAATTATTAACTAACTTAGGCTAGTTATAAGCTAATACTTTCTTTAATCTTTTTTCAATCACTTTTTTTTTTAAGAAAACTTAGTTATTTTTTCTTAAAATGTCTCTAATAATACTTAACTACTTATAACTTACAGTTCACTAAATTTTCTTTTAGTTTTTCAGTGTTTTAGCTTTTTAGCAATTTTTGCTATTTAATTAAGTACTTTTACTAATAACTAATTTTTTATAAGTTTTTAATCTTTTTAACTTTATACTTATTATCTTTAAGCTTTATGTTAGTAGCTAGCTAAGTATTTAAAAGTACTCTTTCTAAGAGTTTTCTGTAAAGTAGACGTGTATACCTAGTAGTAATTAGAGTTTATATTTTATATTGCTTATTTCTTTTGAAATTTTAAATAGTCCTACTTAGATGTTATCTAGTTTTCTACTTAGTTACTTAGTTTTTAAGCTTTACTTTAACAGAAAAACTTTGTCTTTTTTTTTAAAAGTTAGTCTTTTAATTTTTTACTTATTAGCTGCCTTAACTATTATAAAGTTTTAATAAACTATGTTTTTGCTTAATATTTTATATAGCTTTTGCATTAAGTAGAATTTGTTATCTTTGCCTCCTACAATACTCTAAATATCTTTTAAATCTTAATAAGTAGCTAGCTTATATTTGTAGTTTACATAGTATAGTAAGTGCTTTATAGTTACTAACTTTATACTATTATAGGCTAATGTGGAGAACAAGGAGCTGGTAACAGTAGTTTAGGAGAACCGGATAATTGATTCTAATTCTGCCTTTCTAACTGCGTCTGAGACGTGCTATTTATATAGACCTGACCTAGAAAGGCTATTGTTAAACTTAGAGGAGTTTAACACATATCCTAACAAGCTGTGGTGTAATATTATAAGTTCGGCGTAGATACTCTAACGTAAGGTTAGCTAGCGCGCGCTTAGCGCATAAGCTAACAGGCTCTTAGCCTTAGGCCTAAGGAGGCCTTAGGCCTTAAAGATAGTACGTTATAGATGCGACACACCTTATAAGTAACTAAGACTTTAGTTACTTATGCAGAGCTCTATATAGTCTTAGCGCACTGCGCAACGCGTTGCGCACGTATAGCTTAGCGTAAAGCGCAATAATAATAACAAATTTTTAAGCCTTTTAGGCTTAGTATCTAACACTACTATAGCTATTATAAGTATTATTTATAAGTTTGTTTAAACTTTTTAAAAGCAATACTAATTACTTTTATAAGTGTTACAATACTTTTATATAGCTTCTTTAAGCTTACTACGCGCTACTTTATACTTTTATATAGCTTTTAGCTTTGTTTTAGTACTTTTTTTATTTAGTTACTAACTTTATATAAAAGTTAAAACTATAAAAAGCTGCTGCTGCTTATACTACTGCTTATGCTGCTGCCTGCGCGCTGCTGCTGCTATTACTCTTACCTACGCCTTTGCTGCTGCTGCTGTTACTACCTACTTTAGTAGCGCGGCTGCCTCTAAAATGCGCTTTTTATGTAAAGTTAACTAGTGCTACTTTAAGTATAGCACTAGCTTACACGTTTAAAGAGCGTGTAGGTAAGGTTAAAACTTTAGTTAAAACTACTTATAAGAGTAAAACTCTAGCAGTAACTCTTAGGCGCTAAAGCAAACCTAGTATATATTGCAACATGCTCTATTTTAAGTGCATTAAGAGTACTTTATCTAGTAGCTCTAATAGAGCTTATTAAAATAGAGCCTTAGGCTTTAGAACGCACTACTAGTAGTACTCTAACAAGAAGACTTATAAAATTTTATATATTTTTCTTTTTTAAATTTTAAGCTTTTACTAATAATTAAAGTTTTTAAATTATTATTTCTTTAGCTAAAAAGCTTCTTGCTAAGCTCTAAAAAAATATACTATTATAAGCCTTTTTTTTATTTTCTCTTAAGTTCTTTATACTAATAAATTATAGAGTAAGTAGATTAAAAAGCCTACAAGCTACTGTCTGCGTTTTTTTAAAAA
Organism: Alternaria gansuensis; assembly: GCA_009289805.1. Taxonomy (NCBI): domain Eukaryota; kingdom Fungi; phylum Ascomycota; class Dothideomycetes; order Pleosporales; family Pleosporaceae; genus Alternaria; species Alternaria gansuensis. The sequence goes on along the minus strand of WBOK01000044.1, from coordinate 12,302 downwards.
AAGCAGCTAAAAAAAAGTTTAAAGAAGGCCTTAAAAGTAAAGTAGAAAAGAAGAAAAAAGTTAAAATAACTAAGAAGAGCTTACTAGCCTTTCCAATAGTCTCCTTGCGCGTTGTCTGTGCGCTAAAAAGCTATTAGATAAGCTAGTTAACCTCCTAGTTACTTTAAAACTTATTAGAAGGAAGTTATTTTCGTAAAATCTTATAAGTTTTCTAAAGGTAAGGAGCTAATTTACTTTAATAATTAAATATTTATCTCTTCTTTTTTTATACTTTTTTTTTTGTAATTCTTTGTAAAATATGCGTTTTATATTAATAAGCTTTTTAAAGTGCTTAAGCTTTTATCTTAAAAAGTACTTAGCAAGTCTATTAGCTAGTATCTTAGCTATTAGTAAATATTTAATCTAAAACAAGCCTTTAGCGTGCTCCTAGCAAAGTTACATATTCTATATATTAATATAATAGAGCTAAGTAGTTATCTTCTTTTACTATTTAATAACTAGGCGTATAGTTTGTTAGTTATTATAAAAGATTTTTTAGGCTCTTAAAACTATAATCTTAAGTTTTTTAAATAGTTTTTTAAGTACTATAAATTCTTTTACTACATACTTTAATATAAGAAGCTTAGCTTTTATAGTTAAAGTTGTTACTATAGCTTAACAAGCTACTTTCTAAATAATTAAACTTCTAAAAAGTATAATAATATAGCTTTAAGAAAATTAATTAGTCTCTATATTATTTATAAAAGACGCGTTTTTATATATAGTAAACTTATTATTATTATTATTACTGTGTATAATTTTTTTATGCCTTGTATAGTAGAGGTATTATATAAAATAATCTACAGCCTTTATATAAGCATCTAAAAAGTTAGTAAAAAAGTAAAAAAGCTTAGAAACTGCGTAGGCAGTGTTAGAACGCAGCATAATAGCTATATATAGCGCACTACTAACGCGCTCTTAGTAGGCCATAATTTAAGGCTTTAGGGCCTCTCTAGGATTTTTAACTAGCTTTTTTAAAAGTAAAGAAGTTTTTAAGAACCTACTAAGAGCGTTTAAATTAAATCTTTTTGAAACTTTGTTAATATAAGTGTTGTGTAGTAGTAATATTATACGCTTTTTACAATTTTTTACAATTTTTATTTCTAGAAACTAGCTTACCTTTTTTTTATTGTTAATTTTATAAATATTTTTAATCAATTTAAGGAGCTTGCAGGCTCTTATTTAGTAAAATTAATAATTTATAAGAAGAATATTATTTATATACAATATTAAGAAAAGCGCGTAGTTCTTAGTGTAAAAGAGACAAGAATTCTTAGCTAAGGCCTATAAGCTAAGCTTTTTAAGTGTACTTAAAAATTTATTATACTATAATAATAGCAATTCTTATAGGCTGTATAAGGCTTTTTTAAGCTTAACATACTTTTTTAAGCACTTATAACTATCTAGTAAGTTATATAGAACTACTATTTTATTACTAATATTAGCGTTAAAAAACGCTCTTACTACGTTAAGCTACTAAATTTTTATATAAAACTTAGCTATAATTGCTATTACAAGTCTAAAGAATTACGCAGCTAGTGTTACTACATATATTAAGTGTAGTAAGGTTTTTACTTAAAAGTTTTTTTTTACTATAAGACGTGCTTTGCATTTAAAAAAGTAGCTGTTCTTATTAAGCTTATAAGTGAATATTTATTTAAGAAGAAGAGGCCTAAAGTCCTCTAAAGTCTCTTCTTCTATCTAAGTGCCTTTTAAAAATAAAGTATTAATTTCTTTTTAACTAGCTTATTTAAATAGAGTCTTATATTAGTAGTTATAAAGATCTTTCTATTTATTTCAAAGCTTTAAGAGATTATTAAAGTATGTTTAAAATTAATTAACTTTTCTAAAAGCTGCTGCTATTACAGCATAAACTATAATTAGCTTTTAATTTTTCTAAAGCTAATAAAGTAGTGCTTTAAGCTTAAGTGCCTTTAAAAAGTTATATAGCAGGCAGTGTACGCCTACACCCTTTATATTAAAACTATGTTAGTTTTTATTTTTTACCCTTAAAAAGCTCCTTGTAGGAAGTTCTTATACTTTCTTTTTATAAAGTTTTTTTACTAAAATTTTTTAAAAGACTTTAGTTAGTGCTGTAAGATTCTTAGCACTACCCTAGGCCTCTTTAGAAGCGTTTTTTGCTCTTCTTAAAGACTATAAGTATCTCTACGCGTTTATTTAGCTTAATCTACTAGTTGTTTACAATTTCTAGAAGCTAAGCAGCTTATTACTGCTACTTATAGCCTTTTAAGCTAGGGTGCCTTGCCCTAGCATTTGTGCTTTTAGAGATGAAGGCGCTAGTATTACTTTAGGCATTAATAGCTATCTTAAAAAACCTTTTTACTCTGCACAAATTCCTTAAAAAGCGTTAGCCTAACGCTTTTTACGTGCTTTTAGTGTACTACTTATTTAAGACTATAATAGGCCTTTAATAATTTTTATTATTAGCTAATTGCTTATTAGCTATAAAGCCTTCTATATTATTACCCCTACTTAACTAATACTTGTAAGCTACTTAAGCATTTCTCTAGCTTTACTAATTTTATTATTATTAATAGTGTGTACTATAAGAACCGCGTTCTGCCTTAGCAGCTTATAAGCTAGTCTCTTATAGTATAGCATCTTATTAAATGTAATATTGCGCGTTGTAATAACTTAGTTAAGCGCTAGAACTTTTACCTAGTATATATTAGAAGCTCTATAGCCTACTAAGTAACTAATATAGCCTTTAAAAAGAGTCTTAAAGCTCTTTTTATATTGCCTAGCCGCTTTATCTTTGTTTAAAAGATAGGCGCGGCAGCTATAAGTATATATACTGCTCTAATCTAGTTTTATGTTTATTATAAGGCTTTTAAAAGGCTTTAGTTTATAGTACTTAAAGTACTTCTTACTCTATTAATTAAAAAGCGTATTTATTAAGCGCAAACTATGCGCGTAAAATAAGCTTATGTTATAAAGCTATACTATAGCTTTAACAATTTTTAGCTAGAGTTTTTTAAGTAAGTTTGCGCTTACCTTTATTTAAATTAACTTAGTTATTATTTTTTGCCCTGCTTATTTAGCAGCTCTATTTAGTTTATATATATATAGTAGAGATAGCTTAATTATAATACTGCGTTTCTTACACTATGTTTAGTACTATAATATACTTTACTAAGGGAGTATTAAAGAATTATTATCTTGTGTAATTTTAACTATTTAAAGCTTATAACAAGCTTTAATAAGAGCTTTAAGATAGTAAAAAGCTTTTATAATTTTTAAAATAAATTTAGCTTATAGGATATATGTATAAAGCTTGCTACTAAAGGCGTTTTTTATAACTTGTATTTATTGCTCTTCTAAATAACTTTAAGGCATATTAAATAAGTCCTATAAGATCTTCTAGTACAGTTAAGAAAAAAGCTTTTTTAGTTTTTTTAAAATAACTTATTTAGCATAAGTTAGAGTACAGTGCTTATATTTAACGCATGTTATCTTCTTAATCTACACTCTTTAAGCTGCTTTAACAAGTGCTTTTAGTACTTTTAGACCTAGATGCCCTGCTTTAGTATACTAAAGGTCCTTTAAGTTGCTCCTTAGATAAGTTATTTACAAGCTTTTAATAAAAGGCATTACGTTTATAATAAGCTTTAGATAAGAAAGTAGAAGCTTATATTTAAGAAATAAGAAGTTAAAACAGCATTTAAGCTGTGCTAGTACAACATTTTTACTAAGTGTACTTTAGTAAAGTGTGTTGTCTAGGCCTAAGTACTAAACTCTTTTTCTATATAAGCAAGCTTCTAAAACAATATTAAAATAAAAACTTTTAATAACTACTACATTTATAAGAGTAAAGTCTTTAGTTTTACTACTATATATTTTATTTAGGACTTAGCGTAGGATGCAAGTCCCTTATTTACTAATAAAGAAGGCCTAAGTGCCTACCTTTACTATCTTTACTTCCCTTGCAAGTACAAAAGAGCCTAGTACAAGTAGTTCTTTACTATTTACTATGTATAACACAGTCCTACTATTAAGTGTAGTGCTTTTTAATAGTATATAGGCGTTGTAATTGCTAGTATAGTATATACCTAGGCTGTTGTCTTTTTTAAGAAGCGCTAGGTTAATTTAAAATATAATAATACTACTTAGAAAAGCTTTTAACTTACTTTTTTTTTTAAAAGAGCTAGTATTCTACTTTAACTAGTTTGTCTTAAAGTTCTTTGTACTAGTTAGTATATAAGTATTTTAAAAAAATTTTTACTTTTTTTTTACTAATATTGCAATAGTATTTTATATAGACCTTAATTAGTACTAGAAGTGTATAGCATTCTACAAAATTCTAAAAGTATTAATACTTTTTATTATCTTTATATAGGCACTTATAGTTAATTTTATAGCCTACGCCTTTATTACTTTAAATTTTCTAAAGTTTTAAGTTTTTTAAAGTAGTAAAAACTTTTACTATTAATTTAGCTAAGCTTAGTACGCTAATTAAGCGCTAATAAAGCATTTCTAAAAACTTTTAACTAGTTTAGTTAAAGTTTAAATAATCTTTTTTAAGCATTTACTACTATTAGTAGAGTATTTTTGTTATATTAGCCTAGTTAGAAGCGTATTTAATGACTATAGCATCTAGAAAGTTAAATACAGCAAGTGCGCTATCTACTTTAGAAATCTTTAACTTTTTAGCTTTTAGTTAGCTTATTTACTACTTATTATACTAAGCTTATAGTTTTATAGTACTAAGTTTTACTTTTTTAAAGTTTGCTTAGTACTCTTAGCGTGTTACTATTTAGTTAACAGTGTCTATTAGCGCTAGTTTAAGCTATAGTTGTGTAATAAGCTTATTAAGTATTTAACTAGCACTTTTTATAAGTCTAATTATAATTAAAGCTAGTAACTATTTATTAATAGTTGCGTAGACCTAATTCTAAATATACTAAAAAGCTTATATATTTACAGCCTAGTCTATATACTTTATATAGTATTTATTAAGTTTTTTATTATAAGCTTTAAGTTTTCTTTAAGATAAGTCTTTTATAGGCGCTAAAAGCTTTAAAGGTAGCTTAATTAATATATAAATTGTTATAATAGCCTTTAAGTTAACATATTCTTAGCCTTCTTTAAATTTAGCGTTAAACTTTAGCTAAGTATACTAGTAAGTCTAAGTTGCGTAGCCTAAAAGGCGCGCTAAGTTAGTAATTTAAAAAAAGTTACTTACTATTATATTAAATGTACTTAGTTAGTAAGTTAAGGAGTATAAACTAATTTTTTAAATAAATTAAAAAGTCTAAACTACTACTAGCGTACTCTAGGTTGCGTAGAAAGAATTTAAACTATAATTTAAAGCGCTAGGCTTATAACTGTAAAAAATAAAGAGCTAGTAATAGTAGTTTAGAAGAACTAAATAATTAATTCTAATTCTGCCTTTCTAACTGCGTCTAAGACGTGCTATTTATATAAACTTAACCTAGAAAGGCTGTTGTTAAACTTAGAGGAGTTTAACACGTATCCTAACGAGCTTAGGTGTAAGATTATAAGTTCGGCGTAGATACTCTAACGTACGCGCTCAGCGCGTAAGCTGACAGGCTCCTAGCCTTAGGCCCAAGGAGGCCTTGGGCCTTGAGGATGGTACGTCATAGATGCGACAGCTAATTATGCTATTAGTAAGAGTTTAACTTAGTTGTCTTGCAGCTTGTTAGTATATATTCTTAGATACTATTCTAGTGTCTAGTTTGTTTGTTCTGTCTAGCTATCTGTCTTAGAGTAAAAGCTAGTTAATAGCTTCTTCTTTACACCTAATTTTGCTAGAAATGTATTTTTATACTTAGATATAAATAGTTTATTATAATTAGTAATAAACTCTTTAAGTATTTTATACTTTAATACTAGTGCTTTTATAACTTTATACTTAAAGCCTTTTGCTATAATAGTCTTTTTTATAAGCACAAACTTTTCTGCCTTAGGTAATTAATTTATAATTACTAAAATAGTGTTGCAAGGTTAAGCTAATTTTAGTTTTAATAATTTTAAAAGCTTTACTATAAAGTTTACTATTATACTACTTTATAGTTTTATTAGTAGCTATAATAGTTGTAATAGGCTGTAGAGCTTATTTTTTTTAAGCTTATTCTAGTAATAAGCTAAATAGTTACTTAAAATATTCTATACTTTTACATATAAGTGTAGTATTATAAACACTTTAGCTAGTTACTTAACTATGTTCTTAATTACTATATATTTATATTCTAAGGACTTATGCAGTTCTTTAATAAGATTTAAGTTTATATATAAAGGTATATATATTTAACTTTCTTAAACTATATTTTAGTACTCTTGTTTATCTTGTCGTAGTTTATTAGAGCTATTTTCTTTAGGCTTTAACTACTAGTTAGTTACTCTCTACTACTACTGCTGTTGTAGTATTTCTACTTACTTAGCTACCTTAGCTTCTCTAGCTAGGTCTAGCTAGTTATAACATAGACTGCTGTTTAGTATTTTTTTAAATATAGTGTTATATAGTTCTTTGTAACTTTCTTTACGTAGGTTAAATCTTTTACTTAAAGCGTCTGCTACTCTATTAAGTATTCTAGCGCAGTGTGTTATTTTGAAGTTAAACTAAGCTAATATCTTAGCTTATTAGACTTATTATTAGTTAAGTTTTTTTGTTACTATAAATCCTGCTAAATTTTAGTAATGAGTAAAAACCTTAATTTAGTATAGTAGTTCTAACAAATAAACTTCTTACTATTTAAAGAAAATAACTACTTATAGTAGCTCTTTATTATAAACGTTATATTTAAGTTCTGCTCTAGTAAACTTTCTTAAATAGTAGAATACTAGTCTCTATTTTTTATCTAGGCACTACTATAATAATACAGCTTTAAGTACATAATTTAACACGTTAGTCTTAACTTACGTCTTTTATTTTAGTTTATGTATCTTTAGTACAAGTGCTTTAAGAAATTTCTATTTAATTTAATTAAATACTTTCCTTTGCTCTTTATTTTAAGTAAACTATTTTTCTTATAATTTTCAAAAAAGTTATAGTAATTTTTAAAAAAGTGATAGTAACTTTTAAGTAATTTCTAATAAACTTCTTATAGTAGTTAGCAAATTTTAAAAAGAATTATTTGTTCTTAACTATTGTAAGTATTAGCTATTTTTGTATAGCTGCGATTTTCTTTAGATTTTACTTTAACTCTTTTTATAGATATTATAAAGCCTAAGAATTTAGTTTCTTTTGTATGAAATTTGCACTTTCTTAGCTATAGGTATAGCTTAGAATTCTAAAGCTTCTTTAGCACTTTCTTAACATACTTTATATTTTCTTTAAGCGTTCTTCTAAAGTATACTAGTATATTATTTAAGTAAGCTGTAACAAAAATTCTAAAGTATTTGTAAAAAGCGTTATCAATAACTAATTAAGAAGTTGCTAGTGCGTTTATTGATCTAAAAGACAAAACTATATATTTAAATAATTTATACTTTGTTATAAATGCTATTATTTACTTATAACTTTGTTTAATCTTAATTTAGTAAAATCTTTTTTAAACGTTAAATTTTGTAAACTACTTAGCTCTCTAAAGTTAATTTATAAGCTTTATTATTAGTAGTAAAAAATATTAGTTCTTTTGTGTTACGCTATTTTACCTCTTAAAGATAACATATAGTTGCTACTTCCTACTAAGCTTCTTTATAAATAAGATAAGTAAGGCTATTAAGCCTAATTCTAGTTAGATAAATCTTTTTTTTTAATTTTTCTAGATATAATTTCTTAGCTTAGCATTGTGTTTAGGCGATATTAAGTATATTAGTTCTAGGCTCAGCTTAGCTCTATTATTAAGAATAATATTGTAATCTTAATTTTAATAGTCTGCTAGCTTTATAGCCTTGTTTTCTTTAATAAGTTCCTTAAACTTATTAGTATAATACTTTTTTAGTATTTTTATTAGTAAAAGTCGTTATTTTTGAGTTGCAACTTGCCTTTTTTAAATTACTTTTATGTTTTAAAAGTCTTTCAAATAAATTTTTTAAATTTTATATAGTAAGATCTTGCTAAATTTCTTATTTTAAGTTAAGCTCTAATTTATTAAGTATATTTTTTTACGTACTTTAGCAACCTTGTGTATAAGTTTTTTTTTAAGTATTGTCTTTAGTTGCTAGTTAATAGTAGAGTTATAGGCATCTAGCTACTTATAACTTATTAATATATCTAGTTCTTTTAAATTTATAATATTAATGCTTTTCTAGCACTTTATGCCTGCTATCTATAGCTTTATTAATTTAGTCTTTAACTGTATTATACTATCTTTATATTTTATAAATTTTCTATTAGCTAGTACTATTGGAATTGGTTTTCTTTTAACTTAATATAGTATGTTATATTTCTTTACTACTTATAAAGACATTATTATTTATATAGCCCTGCTATCTATAAGTGCCTATATATTTTAACTATATATAAAATATAGTTGAAAGTAACTACTCTACTTAACTATTAGTATTTTATATCTTTTTTAAAGTTATTTTAGGTAAGCCTTTACTAGTAAAACTCTATTCTTAGTAGTATTTTAGTTTTTTACTTACTTACTCTCTTTTTTTTAGAAAAGTAGTCTGCACTATACTTAGTACTATAGTGTATTAAACAACTATTCTTATAATAGAAGCTCTAAAAAAGATTTTAGTAAAGTATCTCTTGCCTTAAGGCTTATTTTCTTAGCTTTAGCTTTTTAGCTTTGTAAATTAAGTAGTCTGCTGCTTTATAAATATTTAATAATAAAGTAGTAAAGTAATAGTTATTTACTTATTACACTTTCTTAAGTTGCTACTAATAGAAGTTACATCTATCCCTGCATTGCGTCTATAGAAGTTAGTAGTAGATTTCTACTTTCTTAGGTTTATAAAAGTAACACTTGTTTACTAGGTATTTATCTAGCTCTAGTCTTAGTCTACCTTACACTTTTTTTTTTTTTTTATAAAACTTAAAATTAAGCTTGTAGTTGTACTAATATAACTTTTCAAATTTTTTAGTACTTTTTACCTTTTTAGCTTTTTAGTCTTTAACTTTAGCTACTAAATTATTAAAGTAGGGCTGTTAGTGTATTACTGAATAACTAACTTCTTTAGCGTCCTTACTAGTAATTATAATTTTTTCTTAACTTATATACTTATTAGCGTAGTGCGTTGTTATTCTGCATACTTAACATTAGTTATTTGCTGATTATTTTAGTATAACTTTATCCTTAACTTTTTAATTTGTTAGCCTAGGTTTGCTTAAAGTATGAACTTTGTTATTTAGTTTTAGTTATAGTATAATTTTGTAGCTGTTTATTAAGCGTGCTTTTTTTTTAGAGATTTAAATTGCTTAAGTTGTTATTTAGTTTAACTTAAACTAAGTATAGCGTTTCTTATTTAATTATTCTAAATTTTATAGCTACCTGTTCAACTTGTTTTTTTTGTAGTCTTAGGCGAAGTATCTCACTTTACTATATTAGAGATATGCCTTATTATTATAACGCTTCTAGTATTTTTCTTTAAAGAAGCTATGCTGTTTTTTTTTTAAGTATTTTTACTTTTAGCTTTTTCTTACACCTTACTAGTTATAATAGCGTTGCTATTTTTGTTGTACCTGCCGCGTTGCCTTCTTATATTAGCTATACTAAGTTTAAAGTATTTTTTCTAATTATGTTATTCTTAGAGCCTATTATTAATACACATAGCTAGCTTGAGTAGCGCGTATAGTATGTTAGGCTTATTATAGTATACAAGGCTATCTTTAATATTCTATTTTAAGCTTACTTTCAATACTATTTAAAGTTCGTTTTTCTGTTACTTATAACAGTACACTATATATAATATACATGCTAAAAGTTGCGTAGTTTTTATTTTAAGGGTATTAAAGGTAGTAGTTGTTGTTGTAGTTAAAATAGAGTTTCTAAAAAAGTAAAAAGTAGCTATTCTCTACTACATAGTTGTAAAAGTTTTAAAAAAAGATTATATATAGTTGAAAAGATTTGTACAGTAGGTAAATAAGTTCTAGTAAGAAAGCTTAGACTACTAAACAATAATTATAAGTTATATAGTATATACTATTTATAAGTTGCAAAGTCTACTATGTCTATACGCGTAATACGCGGCCTTAATATAACAACTACTTATATAAATTGCGTTATAACTCTACTAATACAAATTAAAGTTAGAAAGCAATTGAAAAAATTAAGTTACGCATACTAAGTGCATTCTTTGGTATAGAAAGTTTTTAGAAAAGTATAGGATTATTTATAATACGCTTATTTTAAGGCACTAAGGAGAAACACAGTTGCGCTAACTCGTCTACTTTTTTCTCTACCTATACTAAGAAACTAAGCTACTACAGCATATTACTACGCTTAGAGAGCGACGTATACTACTTATAATAAGTAATTATATACAGCTATACCTTATCTTTAGCTAGTAGAGAGGTTTTAGAAAGCTAGGTTACTTACTTAATTAACAGGAATTCTACTTATCTTGTCTTACGCTAGCAGGTAGAAATAGATTATAATAGCTATAAAGCTTACTTAAAAGTTAAATATAGCGCGTAGTAAAGGAAAATAGTTCTACTTTTAACTCTTCACTAAAGCAAAATAGTTTTAATACTTTATGTACACTTTGCACCTGCAGTAGGCTAGCTAGCTTATTTTAGTTAGCTAGTTATATATTTAGTCTATACTAGTCTTAGGTTTTAGAGATAATCTCTATAACCTTGTTTAGTGTACAAAACAATTACTAAGAGCTTACCTAGCGTCTGTTTATAAAGAATATGCATAAAGGTGTACGTATATTATTATTTTTATAGCTTGCTATCTACTTAAATGTAAAGATGTTAAAAGTAGCCTAACTAATAGAGGTAGAGCACTATTAAGTAATTATTGCTCTCTAGCTTAAGTTTCTCTACAGCGTAGTTATACGTTAGATAGAAAACTTAACTTAACTATTAAGCTAGAGTTGCTCTAGTATCTCTTGCTTAATAAACTAACTAGAACTATAAAATAGCTAGTTATTCTTAGAAGACAGGGTAGCAAGCTTTATCTATATCTAAATATAGCTGTTAAAAACAATAATATTGTCTTAATTAGCGTAAATGTAAAAGCGTAAGTAAAGTAAAAGCGTTTTTATAGTTGTATTTGTAGATTAAGTTTGCCTATTGTATATAAGAGGCTAACGTCTTTGTTGTAGATGCTGTACACCTACTATTGCTTCTTCTCTAGCAACTAATATAGGCGAAGAGGACGACACGATACTTTTTAAAGCCTGCAGCGTAGGCGCGAGCGCGCTAGAGAGGGTGAAAGAGTCGCCCTACCCCTCCTGCTAGGAGAAAAAAATTTCTCTAAAAAGCTCAGACCACGTGCTAAGGCATCTAGAGCTAATAGAAGTCAAGGAGCTTATTAAAGCTCAAATCTACTAAGAAATAACAACAACAACAACAAAAAATAACAAAAAACAATTTGCTTCTAGAGACTTAGGAGGATTAAATAAGAAGTAAATAGAGATAGAGGACAATAATATAATAGTAGAGAACGGCTAAGCTACTACACTGCGCCTAGGAAGGCAAATCCTAGAGGAGGAACTACAAAGGCCTACCTACAATTAAACTAAGAGCAATTTTTCTTCTTTTATTAGAGCTATACCTTAATTTCTAATTAAAAATAAAACACGAAAAGCCTCCTTAGTTAAAGAGGCACTTAAAATTACTAAAAACCTAGTAATTTAAGCTGCTAATCTAGCTAAAAACAACTCTACCTAGCAAACAAGCCTACTAGACTTAGTAGAAGTCTTTAAAAATTCTATAGAAAATAGCAGAGTAAATAAAAAAAACACTGCTATTTTAGCAGACTAAATATTTAGCCTCTTTAATACCTTAAGAGAGTTAAGAGAGAAAATTAGACAAGTTAGTACAAAGAAACTAACAATAAACACGCCTACCTAAAACACGCCTATATAGAACACGCCTATCTAAGCCTTCTACGCTGCTATAGCAGGCAATAATAAAGATTAACTATAGATAACTGTACAAAGGACTTAAAAACTAAGAGCTACTAGCCTAAAAGATTGCTAGCTAGTCTTAGTTAGCAAAACCCCTAGAAGAATTTAACGCCTACAAACTTAGGAATGCTTTTAATAATGCCTTTATAATAAAAGAAGGAGTATAATTCTCTATTTATTTTTAAGGTGTCAAAGGTGGTGGTTGTTGTTGTAGTCAAAATGGGGTTTCCAAAAAAAGTGAAAAGCAGCTACCC